>PVJO010005058.1:0-102639 GCA_004026905.1 Hystrix cristata | reverse complement strand
AGTTTCCATTCTGCCTGGGCAATGTAGCAAGACCCTGTCTCAAACTGAAAAATAAAAACAGGATGGGGGATGTAGCTCAGTGTGAAGGTCCTGGGTTCAATCCCCAGTACAGCCAAAAACCAAACAACCAAGAAACCAGAAAGAAAAAACTCCTAAAGTGTAGCAAAGTTTGAAAACCACTGCTCTAAGATGTGGCCCTCCAACACCCTGTCCGTGCCCACAAATCCCTGCCCTGGGCCCGTCTCCCACTCAGGTCTGGCTGCCACCCTGTGCACCTCGGCGCTCCTCTCCTGAGCCCTCTCCACGGCCGCAGATGGCCCCCACCCCCTGCCTCACCCCGTCGCCCTCCCCGCCCCCAGGCCCCTGAGCGTGGACCTGGAGCCCTACTACCAGACGGAGAATGAAGACGAGAGCCCTTTCATCTGCTCGCAGCCGCGCGAGAACGGCATGCGCTCCTGCAGGAGCGTGCCCACGCTGCGCGGGGAGGGCGGTGGCGGCCCACCCTGCGGCCTGGACTACGAGGCCTACAACAGCTCCAGCAATACCACCTGCGTCAACTGGAACCAGTACTACACCAACTGCTCGGCGGGCGAGCACAACCCCTTCAAGGGCGCCATCAACTTTGACAACATTGGCTATGCCTGGATCGCCATCTTCCAGGTGGGATGGCCGGGCAGAGTACCAGCCGACCGTGGTCATTCTGGGGCTGGAGTCGGCTTCTGGAGGAGACCAGAGGAGCTTCAGTGGGCCCAGAGTCAGTCTGCCTCTCTCGGCCTCCCCAGGTCATCACTCTGGAGGGCTGGGTGGACATCATGTACTTTGTGATGGATGCTCATTCCTTTTACAACTTCATCTACTTCATCCTCCTCATCATCGTGAGTGACGCTGCCGGGCCCCGTGGGGACGGGATTTGGGGGCACTGGGGGAGGGGCGTCTGGAGAGGCTTGCTGGGTCTAAAGTACTTCGCTCTGAGGACAAGTCCCATAGGAGGGCGCTAGGTGAGGAGTCAGGAGGAATCCAAAATCAAGGCCTGACCCCATCGCTGTTCCCAAGTCATTCCCACCCACCCACAGGGGCTTCCTCTATGAAGCAAGCAGTTCTCACTCTAGGGACACCACCTGCCTTCCCTGGGGGCGCTTGGAAATGGGGAAAGTGGTTCTGATTTTCACAAGGACCAGTGGCGCACCGTTGGCATTTTGCTGGGGGGAAGGGAAAGATGCTGAACATCCCGAATCCCACATTCCAATCAGTGCTTCTCTGAGAAAGGCTGTTCACTTGTTCCTTCCAGCTCAGAAATCCCAAGTCTTTCTGAAGGCAGAAGACAAGCAAAAGCAGCAATGTTTAATATCATTCATGGCTAATCATTTAATTGCTACCACTTATAGCTGATATTTATTGAGTACTTACAGTCCTCCAAAGGTTTGGTCACTGGGCCAAGATCACATAGGAAGTAAGGGCTGGAGCTGAGAATTCAACTCCAGGCTGCTAATTCCAAGTCCAGCCCAAGAGGCCAGTGATGCATACTGCAGCCCAAAATCAGCTCAGGACATAGGACAAGCAGCAGATAGGTGAAGACAGACAGAGAAGAACAGGGAGAGAGTAGGCCCCGAGAAAGAGCGGGTCCCAGGGCCTCCCCTCCTGCCTCTGTAACTGTCCCTGGTGCAGAAGAGCAGTGAGGCTGTGGCAAAGCCCGGCTGGGACCTGGTCCCATCCTCTCCATCACCTTGGGGCGGCGAGGTGGGTGCTCCAGGGAAGCCCAGCTTCTGGAAATCGCTGCTCTCCCTCGGCTTGCTTGGGGATGAGGAACAGACAGGGAGGTGAGGGGCCTAGTTTCCTCCCTCCCACACACCCCTGAAAGATCTTTCCAAACAGCTCTCTGGAATCACACCAGTGAAGCTAATTATCATAATTACTAGGACATGATCTAGAAAAAAAAATATCTGCTTTGTCACCATGAACACTCATTTCCGTCCTTCAGGATTGTTGTCCAAGCAATGGCTGGCCTAGACCCCTGGGGAAATTGAGGCATGAGATGGGGCTGGGAGTGGGTGGACAAGTCGGAGAGGCGCTTTGGCTGGTTTGTGGGGTCCAGGGTTAAGCAGTTTGCTCTCTTGGGAGTGAGGAGAAGCCCTGGAAAGGGGTACAGGCCAGGCCAGTGATCCCCGTTTTCAAATAAGGGCCCGCGATTAAGGAGCTCACCCGAGTCACACAGCGAGAACTGGGGCTACAAAGGGGGAGTCCTGTGAACGAATCCCAGAGGTTCGGTGCAACCCGAAGGCCCCTGTCCCCCGTTTGCATCCATTTCCACAGTGTCCTTTCTCCTGTGGGGACCAGGGAGGGGTGCCTAGAGTCTCCCCAGGCAGGGTGTTTAGGGGCAGGGAACCATTACAGTGGAGAGCAGCCCCTTGGGATTTCGCAGGGCCTGGTTCAAGTCTTAGCCTTGCTCTGCTTTAGCCGAGTGATCCTGGAGAATTCCGTGACCTCTCTGATCCTCGGCCTCCTCGGCACTCGGGGAGCAACTACAAGAGCCGTGATGAGAACAAGATGAGATAATGGGGAAATGCTCAAGCCCGGCACCTGGCCGTGTGGCGATTCGCTTTTCTTCAGGACATCTCCTCTTCCTGTCCCCACCCCTACAGGTGGGCTCCTTCTTCATGATCAACCTGTGCCTGGTGGTGATCGCCACACAGTTCTCAGAGACCAAGCAGCGGGAGAGTCAGCTGATGCGGGAGCAGCGCGTGCGCTTCCTGTCCAATGCCAGCACCCTGGCCAGCTTCTCCGAGCCGGGCAGCTGCTACGAGGAGCTGCTCAAGTACCTGGTGTACATCCTCCGCAAGGCAGCCCGCAGGCTGGCCCGGCTCTCGCGGGCCGCGGGGGTGCGGGCCGGGCTCCTGAGCAGCCCAGCGGCCCTCGGGGGCCGGGAGCCCCAGCCCGGCAGCAGCTCCTCCCGGACGCACCGCCGCCTGTCTGTGCACCACTTGGTGCACCACCATCACCATCACCACCACCACTACCACCTGGGCAACGGGACGCTCAGGGCGCCCCGGGCCAGCCCGGAGATCCAGGACAAGGATGCCAACGGCGCCCGCCGGCTCATGCTGCCCCCGCCCTCGATGCCCACCCTCGCCGGGGCCCCCCCGGGGGGCGCGGAGTCCGTGCACAGCTTCTACCACGCCGACTGCCACCTGGAGCCAGTCCGCTGCCAGGCGCCCCCTCCCAGGTCCCCCTCTGAGGCGTCGAGCAGGACTGTGGGGAGTGGGAAGGTGTACCCCACTGTGCACACCAGCCCTCCACCAGAGATGATGAAGGAGAAGGCGCTTGTAGAGGTGGCGCCCAGCTCTGGGCCCCCCACCCTCACCAGCCTCAACATCCCACCCGGGCCCTACAGCTCCATGCGCAAACTGCTAGAGACACAGAGTACCGGTGAGAGTGCCGGGCAGGGGTGGACCGGGGCCCCTCGTGGGGGTCTGGGGTGGGGGTTCCCAGAGGACTAGGCATGTCAGGGGAGTGAAGGGGACCAGGGCTCAGATTCCTATTCACGGCCACGGCACCTTTACTCTGTCCCCCCTCTTCTTTGAGCCCTGATTTCTTACCTGTTAAAATGGGAACTGTAATTCCTACGCTGTAATAGTGATCAGTATCAGTAATGTGCACCAGCCGTGAGCTGCTGTCATAATATCCACCTACCGATGCCCGAAAGTGTGCCTGTCACGTGCTTTGCAGGCAAGAGCCCCTTGCATCCTCCCGAGTTTATCCCCTTGGTGAACGGTGGCCTCAAGGCACCTGACCCTGAAGCCCACAAACTATACTCCTTGTCACTAGTCTCAGAGGAGAAGCAGTGTGTCACTGTGCCCAGCATGGTACCCACACAAAGAAATTTATGAACCTGAGTCTCATTCCCTCCCCTCAGAGAGACCCAGGCTGAAGCAGCAAGCGCTGGAAGCTGCTGGTCCCATGGGTGGGACACCCGTGTCACGGGTGAGATGCTCACTGCTGCCCCTGGACGGGGCCCTCACACAGGGGTGGCCATCCGAGGAACCATGTTCACTGCAGCCACAGCCCAGGGCCTGGGTTTAGGGAAGGTCGTGGCCGTAGGGAACAGAGAGAGTTGTGAGGACATTTCATGGGGATGCATGTGGGACAGGAAGGTGTTACCAGAGCCCTGAGTGGAAGGTTCTTGTGCCAGCCCTTCCCCTGGCCCCCATGGAAGGTCACACACATGCACAGGTGCTTCCGTGTCCTCTTGTGTAAAAGGCGGGGCTGGGGCCATCATTACCATCAGGGCGCGCTTACGGAGGGCCTGCATTGTACAGACGCGTCCAGGAGGGGAGGTGCCACTTTGTGCCTGGTAGGGGCCCTGAGCCGGGAGGCTCCACATGCACGCTTACCTGGGTGGTCTCTGAGGTTCCTTTCTGTGATCAAAGCTGGATTTAAATGATATCAGTGTCTCAGGATAGAGCACTCCATGTGTGCCAGCATGTCTGGTGTGTGTAAATGTGTTTGCATGCATGAAGGGGTGCAGTGTGTGTGCACAAGTGATTGTACGTGTCTCGTGTTCGTGTGTACACACGTGTCTAGTATGTGCAGGTGTGTGCATGTGCAGATGGGTGTGGTCTCCTTCCTGTTCTGTATGCACGCCCTGGTGTGTCTGTGGCTCTGACATCTGCACATTGGGTGGTATGTGTTTATGTACATGTGTGCTTAGGCATGTGTGTGCATTGTGGTATGTAAGGAGTGGACGCGCTCGGTACGTGTGCATACCTGAGCGTGTGCATGTCGTGCCCATGTGCATGTACACATGCCTGGCACGTGTGGGCACAAGTGCGCATGTGTGGGTGTGAATCTTAAGGGTTCCTTGGAAAATGCTACTCAGAGCAGCGTGGATTCGGACCTGGCTTCCCTGGCAAGGAGAGATGGTTTAGGGTCCTTGCCGGAGGCTCGCAGGACACAGGAGCTGCACTGAGCCCGAGGACAGGGTGGTCACCTCTCTGCCTGACCCCAGGACACTCCACAGTGACTGCCGTGGGGTGCTGTGGGGTTTGGGGCGTTCTGCACCCCTGGCCCGCTGAGTGCCTCCACACCCAGTCACCATAACCGCCCCGCCTCCCTCTCCCTGTCCATCTCCCGTCGCAGGCACCTGCCGCAGCTCCTGCAAGTACTCCAGCCCTCGCTCGAAGGCAGACAGCGGAGCCTGCGGTCCCGACAGTTGTCCCTACTGCTCCCGGACGGGGGCAGGAGAGCTGGAACCCGGCGACCACGACACACCTGACTCAGACAGCGAGGCCATTTATGAGTTCACACAGGACGCCCAGCACGGCGACCTCCAGGACCCCCACGGCCGGCGGCGACGGAGCCTGGGCGTGGACGCAGAGCCCAGCTCCGTGCTGGCCTTCTGGAGGCTGATCTGTGACACCTTTCGCAAGATTGTGGACAGCAAGTACTTCGGCCGGGGGATCATGATCGCCATCCTGGTCAACACCCTCAGCATGGGCATCGAGTACCACGAGCAGGTAGGGCTGAGGGCTGGGCCGGCCGCGCACCGCCTGCGATCCGGCGTCCCTCCTGGGCTCTGGCTGCACGGCGGAGGGGAGGGAGGGTGCGGCGATGGTGCCAGGCTTCAGAGCGTGCAGGTGCCAGCAGGGGCAGCCCTGTCCTGGAGGGCTTCTCAGAGGAGGCAGGCTTTCTGAGGACAGGTGATGAGCTCGGCTCATGGGGAGAGACAGGTCACTGGAAGGGCTTTGGAGAAGGTGTGGGGGTGGGGGTCTCCCCTGCACTCACGGGGCTCAGTGAGAGGAGCGACTGGTTGGAGGCAGGAGAGTCTGGGCAGGGGGCAGGTGGGATTGAGGAGCAGGCTTGGTGGCTGCGCCTGGGGGGCATGAGGGCTGGATGAGGGAGGCGTCCGTCTGTCAGTCACCTCAGTGTGAACCTGGGCGGCTCTGGGTGGCTCAGAGCGCTGGGCATGGTGAGGTGAATTGAAGCCGTCGCGTCGAGGGCTCGTTCTACGCAGCCGGATGTTTAGTCAGGAGAAGAGGCGGCTCAGTGGCAGGCGCGCTGTCCTCAAATATTTGAAGGGCCGCGGACATGGTGTGGGAGAGAGCAGGCTGAGCTGCGGGATCTGGGCTGAGGAGAGGAGGCCATTCATCCTGCACTGTGCAGAGATAGAGTGTGGCCTGGGGGGCCCTGTGGATCCCAATGCATGTGCACTGGGCTGCTCTGTGGGGCCCAAGCCAGGCTTGGCTTCTCCTCCCTCATCGTGTGGTCTTGCGGGTCATCCCGTTGGCTAGTTCTTGGGAGATGACGGAGGCTGGGAGGCAAGCGCTGCACACCGGTCCTGCGGTGCCCTCCTCTTTCCCTCTCTTCTGGGTGTTCTCACCCCCTGGGGCAGCAGGACCCACCTTTCCTGAATTGGCCCTGATGCTAGGCACCCCTCTTCCCTGTGTTGGGGGCAGAGGCATGAGGGGTCCGAGCCAGCACAGACGCTTTGGAAGGGATATTGGGCTAGCTGGGGTCTGGCTCGGCAGTAGGACCTGGGACCATGCTGTGGTACAGGCAGATAGGGGAGGAGGTGGGAGAGGACCTGGCTAAGATGCCCAGAGCCCACAGTGAGATGCCCATTTTCAGGGGGGCTCCGAAGCCCTCCACCCACCCCACTGACCTCTGTCCCTGTGCTGTAGCGAGCTCTCAGCTCCTTCCCAAACCACCCTCCCAGCGAGGGACGCCTGGCCCTCATCGCCATCCAGCACACCGTCCGGCAACCTCCCCTCTTCTTGTCCCAGCAGCCCGGCTCCCAACAGCTGTACCCCTTTTCCCGTGGCAGCAGCGAGGTGGGGTGGGACACCGCTGCCGAGCCAGCAGGTGGGCTTGCGTGGCACTGCGGTGGGTGTGTTGTGTCTGGGCCGCGTGGGGCGTGGGTGTGCGGCACATGCCAGCCCTGCCAGCCTCCTGGGGGGAGGTGCTTCCCTCTGCCGGGCGGGTGGGGGAGCGTGTAGACAGCGTTTTCTCCTCCTAGAACCCAGGTGGTGGCAGTCCCTAACCTCCTGTGACCTTGACCCTCCAAGCCTGAGCCACAACTTCCTTCCAGCCTTGATGGGTCCCCTCCCCGCCAGGGCAGCTCTTCAGTTCCCTCTCCTTTTCGCCAGGAGTGCACCCGCTGTCCCTGCCCAGCCAATGCTGCTGGTGGAGGCTTCGATGGCACTGGGAAGAAGCTGAGTCACACAGACCTAGGACAGATGAAGCCACAGCAAGAGGGCTTTCAGTTAGATGTCAAGAAGGATGCCCCTTAGGAGAGGAAATAAGAGCCGTGAGTTGGAGTGCTTGTAGCATCTCCTTGCAGAGTTCCTGAGGAAAGGGGGGACAGTCTGCAGCTCCCTTAAGCCCTTGTGGCAGGGAGGCCTCGCTCAGTATCTGCCACAATGGGAGTCGGTTCCAGTACCTGGGACTGCAGGCCCCACAGGGTGAGGGGGAGTCTCCAGCAGGCAGGGAAGATGAGACACCCAGAAGCCGCCAAGGCCCTGTGCTTAGGGGCACTGCGGCGTGAACGTCTCACCATCTGGGCCTCTGAGCAGGCTGGAGGGGAGCGTCGTCGTGGGGCTGAGAGACAGGGACACCAACAGGGCAGACGGGGAGACAGAGGCCAGAATGGAGCCCCAGGGGAGGGGGGCAGAGAAGACAGAGACAAGGAAGGCAGGAGAGTGGAAGGAGAGATGAGAGGGCACTCTTGGAGCCACTGCCAGAGAGGTGAGCCGGGGAGGAAGACTGAGCAAGCGCGAGGGAGACATCGGGGAGGTTGCAGACGCTGCCGAAGGTGCTGGGCCTCCTGCTTTCCCTGCGGTGCTCTGAATGAGGTGACTGTGTGCACTGATCCTGCTATCGATCAGATTGGGGGGGCTGGAGAGGGGCAACCACACGTCCTGGAGGTGGAACCTCAGTCCTCTTTCGCTCCAGGCCCCGTCCTCTTCGCTCTCACCTGTGCCTATCAGCATTTAACTGGGGGTGGTGAGCCCCCACCACGCCCTCCCCTCCCTGCTCTTGGCTGAGGGAGGCTGGCCCTGTGTCCTCCATCCTCTCCTGCTTCTCCCACTCCCCACCCAACTGTCAGAGAAATGCCAGGATGGGTATTCACAGATGCACAAGGACACAGGACGCCGAGAGAGCAAGAAAATGAGTAGACTTAGGAAGTATGTGAGCTGATGTAGAGTGAGAACATTGTCCCAGTCTGCAGGGAGCAGTACATGGAGCCCTGACCTTGGCGAATTATCCATCCATCATCCATCCATCCATCCACCCATTCATCCACCTACCCTTCCATCCGTCATCCACTCATCCATCCACGTACCCTTCCACCCATCATCCATCCATCCATCATCCGCCCAATCATCCACCTACCCTTCCATCTACCCGTCCATCTGTCCATTTTTCATCCATCCATCCATCCATCCTACATATCCTGTGCATCAGAGTTGGGCCTAAGCAGTGGTATACTGAGGAATGTTTAATATCCAGCCCTCAAAAAACCCGAACAAATCTTACTTTTAGAGTTCACTAACTTATGTGGTATAAAAGTGCTCCCACCACAACTAGTCTCAAGCTGTCAACACGTCACTGACGGTGAGGTTGGGAAAAGATGCACTCTGAGCTGAGTCTGACAGATGGACTTGGCGAAGCCAGGGAGGGGTGGCAGGTGGGACATAGAGGGCGGCAAGGGGGAGGGCCAGAGGCAAAGACACCCAAATTTAGTGCAGGCATTCAGGGTGTGTGTGGCCCTGTGGAGCTGGGGTGGACAGGTGACAAGATGAGGTTGGAAAAAAACGGAGGGTCAGGTCCCAAGAAGATAGGGTGGAGTTTGGATTTGATGTGGAAGGTCACAGGTTCTCAGCAAAGATTTAGGCAGGTCAGTGGTGTGACTAGGTTTTTATCAAAAGGCCTCTAAAAGTTGTGTGGGGGGTTGATGGGGGAGGGAAACGGGGGCAGAGGGCTAAGAAGGGCCACAGCAGGGGTCCAGGCAGCTGGTACTGGTCCTTGTCCCAGAGACAGAGAGGGCCAGCAGGCTGCCAGATCTACAGGACTCACACCAGTTAGCTCTCTACGGGCGGGGAGCAAGGATGACCATCAGGCTTCTGCCTGCAGTGGGAGCACGGAGCTTGAGCAGATCTGGGGGCTGTCCCAGCACCGCATCCAGCAAGGTGTGGAAGCCTGGGATCTGCCTCCCGCCTGGGGTTGCACTGGGTCAGGCCCGCAGCAGGAGGGAAGGAGCTTCAGGGTGGGATCTTGGGGACACAGATGCCTCCTCATCATTCCCTGCTGGCTCTGAGTCACAGTGGGGGTGCAGGTGCTACTCTCACCCTGCAGGAGAAAGACACCAGCCTGTGGGGACCGGGAAATGGAGAGAGAGACCAGAAGCTGGGTAGATGGCCTTGCAGGCCAGGGGAGGACAGGGCAGAGGACGACGGCGAGTGCCACTCAGACTCTGGGCCCATCTTGTCACTCCAGATACATGTCCAGAGAGGGATTCTATTTATAAGTGAGTAGGTCAGCTGTTCCCGGCACGGGAAGCTGGGGGTGGAGGGGCAGATGTGACAGGTCTCAAATTTGCAAGGAGTCAGACACCTCTCTGATTCTCCTGAAAGCTGGGGGCCTATCTCCCTCAGAACATGCAGACACCCCAACTGTGGCCTTTGAGTGCAAGGGTTTATGGACACCTCCCCCTAAGACTGTCCCTCGGCCTCCAGGAAGAGGACCTGGGGCTGGGGGCTCATCGAGGCTTTGGGGGACAATTCTTTGACAGCTGACCTGCCCTACACTTTCCAGAGATCTTGGGGGTGGGGGCAGGAAGGGTACTGTTCGGGAGAGGTCTGGCTGGGGGCACCCCAGGCTCCCTGAGGTCCGTGCGGGGCACATGTCCTGGGCATACATGCTAGAAGACAGCACCGCATGTGAGGGTGCTGGGCAGAGCCAGGGCACCCTAGAACTATAGATTCTAGTAGGAAAGTCCTTCTGGCCTCATGGACAATTCATACCCAGTGTTGTGAGGGGACCAAGCAGGGGTGCTCATACCCAGGCGAAGGACTTGAAAGGGTTTGTGAAGGAGATGCCTTTAGTTTTTTTGCTCTTTTTTGTTTTGTTTTTCGGTGCTGGGGATTGAACCCAGGCCCTTGCACATACTAGGCACGTGCGCTACCACCAAGCCACACTCTGAGCCCTTGTAATTAATTTGTTTATTTTGAGACAGGGTCTTACTAAGCTGCCCAGGCTGGATTTGAACTTGCCATCTTCCTGCCTCTCAGCCTCCTGGGTAGGGGGATGAGAAAGATGTGTCACCGTGCCCAGCAAGGAGGAAGCTTTAGGACAGGCCTGGAAGGATGAGTGGAGTTAAGGGTAGAGAAGTCTAGGACAGCCAAGGGACCTTAGCATACTGGCTGGGAAATACACCAGGTGGCCCAGGACAGATATGAGGTGCCTGAGCCGGGGTGACTTGAGTCCAGCCCAGAGCTGAAGGAAGCCAGAGCTTCCAGTAGGTGTGGGCTGGATTGGGGAGGGGCCTCAAGGCTACTTCTGTTGTTCCGTCAGGGGCCCATGTCAGGGCTGCGAGGACGAGGTGGGAGGATGGCTCCGCTAGCCCGTCTGCAGCTGGGCGCCTGACTGTCAGGAGTAGTGAGGGGCAGGTGTGAATCCTAGACGAACCCAAGGTTCCAAGCATAGCCGGTGGGAGCATGCTGGGGAGTGAGGTGAAAGGGTGTGTTTTGGAGGAGCTGAGTTTGAGATGGCTGTGGGCCGTGTGGGGAGGGCTATCAGGCAGGCGCTGGCTCCCTGGATGAGGAGCCAGGGGCTTGGAGATTGTTTAGTGTCGTCTACACTCCAGTGACAGCTGGAGAGTTGGGAGTGGGGGTAATGGTGGAGGGGGAGGGCGCCAAGGGAAATGAGTGGGCCAGACTGAACTTTGCAGAATGTTGGCAGAGACGGAGATGGAGATGGAGACAGGGAGGTAGGAGGTGGCCGCACAGGGCCAGGAAAGCCAGGGGAGGCCAGGCGTGAGGTGGGAGGGGCTGGCATAGGCTGAGCGGTGCCACGTGTCCACCAAGAGGAGGCCGAGAAGGGGGGCCTGGAGAGCTGGTGTGGAATGGATGAGGCCAGGAGCCCAGGGGGCAGCAATCCGGTCTCAGTGCAGGTGTGCGGGGGTGCCCCCCCTTCCAAGGAGGAAGGATGAATCTAGCTAGTGCAGGCCCAGAGCCCTGAAGCAGGAGGCCAGGGTGGGCATGAGGATGGGGGTTGGTTGGGGGGTGGCCTGGCTTGGCTCAAGGCAGACAGAGGTGGAGACCACAGAGGGTAGCGTGAGGGCTGTGAACGAAGGCATCCCGCCACCCTGGGGCCCTGGCAAGCACCACGTCTCCAGTCAGCACAGTCTCCCTCCTGACTCTGCAGGCGCACTCAGCAATTCCAGACCCGCAGCAAAGAGGCAGCAGGCGGGGGCCTCACCTGGGCCAGGCGCCTCTGAAGTCTGCGTCACAGGCAGCCTTCCGGTCCACCTGGGCTCTAGGCAGAAGTCGTCTGGGCGGGTGAGGGGCAGGCGGCAGCTCCACAGTTAAGGAGCAGGGGCCTGCGTGGGCTGTGCCTACCTGGCCTGTGTGTTTACTAGGGGAGCCTTTGGGGACCCCAGGGGTGGTAGGGACACAGGGAAACCCCTCCAGGTACACTGGGCATGTGGTGCTGGCGGGGATATGTGATTCCTTGGGACCCTCCTGCCACCTAGGTGACTGCCTTGCCATGCCCCCAATTCGGCGACCCCGGTGCCATCCCTGCAGCAGCAGGCAGGACCGTCAGAAGGAGAGGGGAGGTGAGCCTAGGAGGTGGAGTTGGGGAGCAGGTGGGAACTGAGAGATGGTGGCTGGGGTGGGGCTTGGGCAACCTGTCCCAGCGCCCCTGTCAGCTCCGGCTGGGCTTGTCCACCCACTCGCGCCTTCCTTGTGAAAGGCACATCGCCGGCTGCTGGGCCGGCTCTCCAGCCTCCTCCCTGGACTGCTGCAGCAGCCCTGATTGGTCTCGTCTCTCCCCTCCAAGCCATCCGCATGCGGCCATCACTGCAGCCAGATTAATCTTCTTAATACACCACTTTGCACATCCCGCCCCACCCCCAGAAGACTCAATGGCGGCGCTGTGGGCAGACGCAGGTCCAGCCTGAATCAGGATCGCGCCTTCTTCCTCACAGCCCTTTCCACCCTCCGGTCAGGCAGCCGCATGTCTCTTGGTCCTGGGGACACCCTGCACATTCTTTCCTCCACGCCCCCCACTGTGGCCTCCTTCACACCTTCCCCATGCCCTCAGCGGGGTCTGAGCTCCGGGGCAATCCTGGCTGTGCCCACTTGGACCTACGGCTTGAGGTTGCTCGGTGCTGCCATGCTGTGAGGCCAGCTTCAACGGTCCCTGCCCGCAGGGCTATGAGCGCTTGGCCCAGGGCTGGCAGCTTTTGCAGGCTTTAACGCCTCTGTTCTTCAGGGCAGTGTCATCACGAGGCGTGTCCCTCTGTTTACTGCACAAGGCCCCTGGGGAGCCGAGACAGTAAGGGACGTGCCAAGATCACACACGTAGAAAGTTTCAGAGTTGGGAGGCCTCCTGCCTTCAGGTCCGGTCCCACCTAGGCGTTGTGAATGTTCTGCCCACAGAGGGCACTTTATAGGGTAGTTGAAGGCAATGCTCTGGGTTCTGGGGAACCCTGAAGCTCGGATGGTCCAAGCCACTTACCTGAGGCCACAGCTGCTGCACGGAGGTTTACAGTGCACCTCAGCAGAAGAGGTGGGGGGCTGCAGAGTGGGAGCTCAGGCTGCTGGCCTCCACTTACCCACATCCACTGGGCCTCAGCATCTGTGCACAGCAGTATGAATGCCGTCGAGACCCCAGAATGGATGCCCAAGTCCAGGGAATCAGGGAGAGGAGGCTGGAATGGCCAGGTGGGCTTGTGTGTGCTCTGCGTGTGTTTTCTATGGATGTGTGCTGGGATGGCCTTGTGGGAAGGGTCTTGAAGGCAGAGATGGAAAGGAAAGTCAAGAGGCCGGCTGTGTGCCTTTGTAGGGAGCCATGTGATCTCCATCAAGTTCCACGCCTCTTGGAGCCTCAGTTTCCCCTGGGCCATTTAGGAGGCTCAGGTGCTTCCCTTCCTTGTTATGAGCAGGGAGGAAGTGAAATCCCAGGAGAAAGGTCCTCAGCCTAGTGTGCTTCCGTAGGACCAGCAGAAACTTGCTCCACCTCTGCCCCTTCCAGGCGGCAGTGGCCGTAATTACGGCTGCAGTCCCTGGGGCCACCGGGCTGCTAAGATTGTGTCTCTGTGTCGTGTCTTGCACTGGCAAAACATTCCCAGCCTCTGATTTAGTAACTTGGACAGACCTGGCTGCCTGGGGGAAGGGAGTGTTCTTTTCCCTGGATTACTGGTGTGGGGGGATCCTGGGCCCTGGAAAGAAGAGGTCCCCAAGTACATGTGCAGGAGAAAGAGGGCGTGGTGCCCAGGCCCCCTTCCTCCTGCATCAGGCATCCCTGCTTCTGCAGGTCTGCTTGGCAGGCTGGGGCGAGGGGCTTTAACCCTTGCTGCCCCTGACCCGGGGACCAATGTCGAAGGCCTCCAGGGGCGCCCTGTGGCACCCTTCTCAATGAACCTCTGGTGGGGGTGTGCAGGTGGGCAACGAGTGTGTGTGTCCCGAGCAGGGGGGCTCTGTGGTTGACCTCAGGGCAGGATGAGAACAACTTCTCCACATGTGCAGTCTTTACCCTCTAGGGCTTTACTGATTGAGTAAATACATAGCCAAAGCTATGTTGCCTTCAGCTATTCAAAAGAAAGTTTCACTAATTTTTATTTTTGGTAGACTTTTCGGAGTACAGATAGAGTGTCTGTCATTCAGAATGCTCGGTACCGTGACTTGGGTTATATATATAGCTTAGTGGTAGAGCGTTTTCCTAGCGTGCACAAGGCCCTGGGTTTGATCCCCAGCACTGCAAAAAACAAAAGGAAAAGTCAAAATGCTTTGTACCAGAAGTGTTTTGGATTTGGGAATATTTACATATACATAAGGGGACATTGTGGGGATGGGACCCATGTCCAAATGCAAAGCTCATTTATGTGTGTTACTTGCTCCTGTATGTATCTCCTGAAGGTAATTTAGGGACTATTTCTTTTGCATCTGGTTTTCCACTGTGACCCATCACAGGGAATCAGGTGGAATTTTCCACTTGTGGTGTCAAATCAGCACCCAAAACAGTTTTGGATTTAGGAGCTTGTTGGACTTTGCATTTTCAGATTAGACATGCTCAACTCATATAATTTACATGACATAAAGTCCACCTGTTGTAAGTGGGCCTCACTATGTGTTCCCATCAACCTGTTCTTAAAGGACGCATCTTAGTTGATTAGAAATATAATTTTATCTACATTAGAAGACGCATTGTGTACTCATCCCACCCATTTGTCTGGATTTGTATATCCCCTGCAGTGGCTGTGGCTTGGGTCTGAGTCTTGACAGTCTAATATTATTGGGGTCATCCAGGGATGTGGGATGGGCCCCATCCCTGGCTCTCCTGCCCTGTGACTTTGAACCAGTCACCTGCCAGCTCTTGGCCAGTCCTGCTCACCGGTAATACGAGGAAGGCTGGTATGTGGGTGACATGGGTGAGTCATCACTCCTGTGTCCTCTGTGCTTGGCATCTTTGTCCAGTCCAAAGTGGAAGCCCAGGCAGGTAGAGGGTGACCGGGAAGTGGGACCCCTGACTCTTGCTCCTGGCAGACTGGACTTGGGGGTGCAGAATGTGGGTTCTACTTTGCCAGGGGGGGTCTGAGCCCCGGGCTTCATCTGTACTGACGGTGATCGCTTCCTCACCTCCTGGACCAGGCTCATGCTGGGGGACTAACGGTCCCGCCTCTGTGTGAGCCCATTAACTAGGTCAGGTGGCAGTGGTCACAGATTTGCTAGAGATCTGCCAGAACAATGGGCTGCATGCCCCAGAAGCTTCCGACACACACCCTCGGCAGTCTGTCCCCTTGCTGAGCCTGGCTCTGGCCCTGCCTTGGGAAAGAATCCCATGGATGGCCTTCGAGTGCATCTCCTCCCAGTGTCATGGAGCACCCCCCCATCTGCTAGTGAGAACCCCCTTCCTTCCAGCTCCCCCTACCTCCCTCCCACCCTGGCCACACAGATGGGGCCATTAGGATACATTTGGTCACACCTAGGACCTGGCTCCGTTCTTGGGCGACTAGACAAAGCAGCTGGGTGAGCCAGAGGAGGTGCTGGATAGAGCCAGGACCTCGGTTGGCTATTTCTGTAACTCAGACTTCTTAGCAGTTACTCTGGACTTTGGGCTTTTGTTCTGGCCTTCCACCCATCAGGTAGGCAGTGGGTTCCACTGGGCCTGTGTCCCAGTCCTCAGCCTGGCCATGCCCCCTTCTTCCCCAGCCAGAACCTGGCTCCTGCTACCCATATGTGCTTCTCATCCCTTGGGGAGACCCACTTGCCCTTCGGGGTTCAAGTGCTGCCTCCCAACTCAGCCCTTACCAGTGTGTTTACCCTTACCCACTTTCTCTCCCCTGCACTCCTGGACCTACTTTCTGGACCCTTTGTTTTGGCACCAAGGCAGGGTCTAAGTCCTCTTGTGGTTTTCAGCTGTTCAGTGTGTGTACAACTTGTTTCCAGCCAGACATGAGCTCTAGGGAGCCGAGTGTGTGACTGCCACATTTTCACGGCTCCTCCAATGCCTGGCTCATTGCTAGACATTCAGGAGGCGATTCCTGCTGGAAGGGAGGCGACCCATGAGCTGAACAGCATATGAGATGGGGTTTGTCATTTGTTCTTCTGAGGACATCTCTGGGATGTGTCCTTGGTCCCAATCCCAGATCCTGCTAGGTGCATAAAAGGAATTACTGCCTGCGTTTTACGGAGAGGTTGGTCTTGCTAAAGGTCACAGAGTGAGTGATGGGAAAGGTGAGGCTGTAGGTGGCTCCTCCTGGGGTCGCCTCCTGCCCGTGTGTGCATGCGTGTGAGGCCAGGTGTGCATTCCTGCGTGCGTGTGAGGCCAGGTGTGCATTCCTGTTTGCGAGTGTATGTCTAGGAAGTGAGTTCAGCCGACAGCCGTCTAGTGCCGGGCCCATGGAGTAGTGCACAGCCGTGTGTGGGGCCAGGTGACCGGGTGTGTGTGGGAAGCCTCGGCCGGCACCATCGCCTGCTGGCCCTGGGCACCATGCTGGTATGACAGCACAGGACAGGATGCTCTACCCAGTGGAAGTAGAGCAGAACCCACACGTGGGCCCTCAGTGGGCCTGTGGACCCGGGAACTGAGGCCCAGGTGTGGGGAATGGCAGGAGGGTCCGCCCTGAGTGCACTTCCTCCTGGCCCTCTGGAGGGTGTCCCCGCACGATGCACCCCCCCTCCTTCCCTCCCTGGGCCTGTGTTCTGAGGGAAACTGGGATGCGGGGCTCAGGGACAGCCTGCTGCTTCACGCCCCCCTGCCCTCCAGCCCGAGGAGCTCACCAACGCCCTGGAAATCAGCAACATCGTCTTCACTAGCCTCTTTGCCCTGGAGATGCTGCTGAAGCTGCTTGTGTATGGCCCCTTCGGCTACATCAAGAATCCCTACAACATCTTTGATGGTGTCATCGTTGTCATCAGGTATGGCTGCCCCCCCACCTCTTGCTGGCAGAGGGGCCACACAGTCCAGTCCTGCAGGGTGGACTCTGGGCTCGGGCCCCACGCTCCCACAGGCCACCGCTCCCCGAAGCGAGGGCCTGTCTGTGGCACCCACGCCCCAGCCCTTCTCCTCGGCCCCGCCTGGCTCTTGTGAAACGGGGCCCATGGATCCTTTGGCCAGGCCCCTCCCCAGCCTCCTCTCCCACCTCCGCCTCTCGTCTTCAACCCCACCCAGTGGATGAGGATCGGGGAGGTGACTCTGGAGAGGAGTTGGAAGAAGAGGGAGACCGGGCCAGCTGTCCCCACTTGCAAAGTGCTTGGAAACCAATACAGACACCAGCAACTTGCTTTGGGTTTCCAAGACCTTGGGAAAGTATTCCAGCCCCCCAGGCCTGGAGCCAGGAGAAATGCTTTATTGCTTTTTGGAATTGGCTTTAGATTTCATTAGAAGAGAACAAAGTAAATATTCCATAGCTCGACGCAGTTGCATTGGCCGGATTTAGGGAGAGGGCTGCTAGGGCCGATCTCTGGCTCGCAGGGGAAGGCCAGGGAGCCAGGCCGCCCCCCCAGACTCCTGCCACCTCGGGGACCCTGGGGCCCATCCACGGCCCTTCCCTCATGCTGGGCCCTCTGAAGTGGAGGGCAGTGGGTGGAGGGCAGGGGCTCAGGCTGCCTGCCCCCCGCAGTGTGTGGGAGATCGTGGGCCAGCAGGGGGGCGGCCTGTCGGTGCTGCGGACCTTCCGCCTGATGCGGGTGCTGAAGCTGGTGCGCTTCCTGCCGGCGCTGCAGCGGCAGCTCGTGGTGCTTATGAAGACCATGGACAACGTGGCCACCTTCTGCATGCTGCTCATGCTCTTCATCTTCATCTTCAGGTGGGCAGAGAGCAGCCCCGGGTGCAAGACAGGAAAGCTGGGGTGGGGCATGCCCGGACCTGATCTGTCCCTGGCTCCCTGTGTCTACAGCATCCTGGGTATGCATCTCTTTGGCTGCAAGTTTGCATCTGAGCGGGATGGGGACACACTGCCAGACCGGAAGAATTTTGACTCCCTGCTCTGGGCCATCGTCACCGTCTTCCAGGTGCGAGAACCGCAGGGCAGGGGGTGCGTGGGGCTGTCAGATGCCCTGTTAAGGCCCTCACTCATGCCTTCTGCCCTCAGATCCTGACCCAGGAGGACTGGAACAAGGTCCTCTACAATGGCATGGCCTCCACATCATCCTGGGCTGCCCTTTATTTCATCGCCCTCATGACCTTCGGCAACTATGTGCTCTTTAATCTGCTTGTCGCCATTCTGGTGGAGGGTTTCCAGGCAGAGGTAACCCCCTCCCCAGGGCAGCCCATCCCCAGGAGGGGCGGGCCCTCTCCTCCCTCTGCTGCCTCCTGCAGTGGTCTGGGAGATTCCCCAGGTAGCACCCCTGGGTCTGAGTCCCTATCACATGGCCGATGGGATGGTTGGGTGAGGTCGCTGGGTTACAGATTATCGCTGACAGACCAAGTGTCAGGCCCACCAGGCTGTGGGACCCTGAGCGCACCTGTCTTACGGGATAGCCGGAGGACCCTGTGGGCTGGGGGTGTGGGAGGCTCGTGTGCAAGTCATCCGGGTGCAGGCTGAGCTGATGAAGATGCTACCAGGGCCCAGGCAGGACTGAGCTGCTCAGGGTGAGAAATGAGCCCAATTAGTTGTGAGCATGGCAGAGACGGGCGTCCTATTTCCAGCCCGGGCTCTATCACCTCCGTCACAGGCAGCGTCATCAATTAATATTGAGTCACATTGATCCTGCCCTGGCCATGCCAGGGCACAGCCTGTGCCCCAATAGCCATATGCCTTCCTCTCCCCCAGCCCTGCCTCCTTCCCACCCAAGCCCCCAGACCCACCCGTGTCCTGGCACCTCAAACAGGATGGGTTGACCCAACCTAGAAATGCTCCAGGTAGGGCCTGGAGAAGCTCTTGGTCCAGTTCTCTCTGGGTGACCCGGATGGAAACTCCCGCTGCGGCCTGGTCTATAAATACCCGGCACACGGTGGAAAAACAAAAATCTATTTTCCGACTCCTTCTCAGCCTTACGAGGGAGGGCCGTCCCTGTGGGCCAGGCTGGGCCGGTGGGGTGCGGGTGCGTCTGTCCCACACTGAGCCTCTCTCCTTGCTTCCGTTTCAATCCTCTAGTTATCATTATCGCATTTCCTCATTTCCTCCCTGCCAGGTGGCAGCGAGAGCAGCTGAAGGTGGGGAGGCTTTGGCAATGGCCGGCCCCCTTGCAGGGTTAGGAAGGGCTGTCAAGACAGCTCTCCCCAGGACGGGACAGTTCTTTGGGGTTTCCCTGAGGCTGCAGAGTTGAAAGCTGTCATGGGCCTCCCTCAAGAGTAGGGGTTTCTGTGGCCTCACACAGGGCCCTTGCTAGTGGCCTGCAAGAGGAGCAGGGTGGGGATGGGTCCCTTTACCCTACTCCAAACAGCAGCTCCCATCAGCTGCCCTCCAAAAAGTTCCCTGTGGGACTCTGGAGGGGACAGGGAAACCGCCTGAGCCCATTTCTCCCCCTGTGCCACACAGCCGCCATGGCAGCCTAGGGGGTTCCTGGCACAGACTGCCCCCTCCCCACCACTTGGCCTTTCAAAAACACCTTGTTAAATTGAGTGCAGCTGGTTGCTAGGCAGCGGCGACATCTGAGTGTGCGAACGGAGCTGCCTGGTTGGGTCACCCAGGCCCTGCTGGGAACCTGCAAGCTCGCCCAGCATGGATGGTGCAGCAGGGCTCTGGGGCCATGCCCTCCTCCGCCTTGGGAGTGGAGGTGCCCCGAAGGTGTCTCTCAGGACCGGGGGCTTTGGGCTGGGATACTTAGTGTGGAGGGATGAAGAAGCCTTTGGAGATCAAGCCTCCCTCAGGGGTGGGCAGCTGTTGTGGCCCCGAATGCCCATGTCAGGGGCTGGACCTGCCGCTCCATTGTCCTGCATGTGGTGGCATGAATGGGGCAGGGAGGGGCGCCTCCACCTCGATTCCCATGGACCTCCTGCCTGTCCTGCACGGGGTTCCAGGGGGCCCTGTGGTCTGGCAGGGGAGCCTGGCTTTGCTGCGGTGTTGACCTGGAATTTTGTATTGTTTTCACCGGTCAGATAGCCCACTTTGGTGGAGGGGTGGTTGTTTCCATCCTGGTGGACTCTGCCAGCAGGAGACCTCAAGGGTAACCCCCTGCTGGCCCTGCCACCATGCCAAAAGGGAGCAGGGGTGGCCCGAGAGACAGATCCTGCCTGGCCGTTGATTTCCCGACTTGCAGGGGGCAGTGCCCTGAATTCCTGTATATTTATCATCCACACACTTAATTAAATGAACAGGCAGCAGGCCCTGTGTGTGGCCATTAATTGAAAGCAAACAACATCATAGCCATCATGGCAGGGTTACCTGTCACATCCCATTCCGCACTGACTGGCTGGATCCATTCTGACTTGAAGGCGCTTGGGCCAAGATCTTGAGAAATTATGAGCCTGATTTCAGGCCTCCTCTCGGCTTGTCGAGGCCCCATCATCTCAGCTTTTATCCGCTCCTCCTTTCTGTCCTCCGTGCTGTGCCCACACCCCCTGCCTCAGAGCCAGAGAGAGCAGCTTCATTCTGTGCTGGGGGTGCAGGTTTGAGGCCCACCTCCATCTCTTACTCTGCACGATTCGGGCAGTTTTATTAACTTCTCTGGACCTCAGGTGCCTCCTCCTAAAGTGGTTGCAGCAGCCCCACCTCCTGCGCGCGCTGGTGTGAAGGTGGCATTTGCACGCTGCCCACACACACACACCCTCCATGCATGGTAGCTGTCGTTGTGAGGAGCAGTGGGGGCTTGCTCCTTCCTTGCCCGGCTCCCCACTTCAGATGCATTCTGGCCTGGGGGCCTGGGGCTGAATTACGGAAGGCCGTCCTGTCCGGTTCCCTGCCCACCCTGTGTTTCTCCCCCCCACCCCCTGCTGTGGGGTGTGTACCCACCTCGCTCCTTGCTCTTTGGACACTGCCGATATTTGGAGGCCTGAGCGCTTGTGACCAGCGGCCCTCCCACCCCCCTCTCCCTGTAGGAAATCAGCAAACGGGAAGATGCGAGTGGACAGTTAAGCTGTATTCAGCTGCCTGTCGACTCCCAGGGGGTAGGTACGCACTCCTGAGCCGCATGTACCCCACTCTGCCTCCGTGTCTCTGTGCTCACGTTCACGCTCATCTGCTGTGCAACATGTGACAGCTATGGTGGCCATTGGTGTCGTGAGGTTTGCTTCGATTTTAAGTCCCTTCCCCCACGAGGACATGGAAGGGAGGAGCCTCCTGGCCTCAGGACCCATCAACCCGCAAAGGGTACGTACCCGTCCCTGCCAGGCCGGAGGATGGGCCAGAGAATGAAGGGACTTACAATCCTCTCTGTGCACGTGTGTGGGGCACCTGTGTGTGTGTGCCTACGCCGGGGTCCCAGAGAGCCCCAGATGTCCGGCCTCAGTGGAGTCAAGACCCGTGGCTGGGGAGCACACTGCCACATCCTCTCCCTTCACCCCTTGCTCTGGGCCCCAACTGGAGACCCCACAAACTGCTTCAGCTCAAGAAGAGTCCTTGGAGGAGGTGGAGATCAAGTGTGCCAGAATTTTAAATCCACCCTCAAGCCTCGGGGTCCCCCCAGGTCCTTCAAGCATCTCTCCTCCTGTCCCTGTACTAAGCCTGTTTCCTGCTCTTCCCTGCACCAGTACAGGAATTTGGGGCGAAGCCAGGATCCCCATGGGACCCTGTGGTGCCACGCATCCCAAGCAGCCCCCTGGAGATCCCACTTGATAATTAAAGGCCTCGTTAGAGATGTAAACTAAGTTAATGAAAACCATCCCCTGAGATGCCAATTACCCAATATTTATGTCCTTATCAAAAGTAGCAATCAAGTATTTTTTAATAACTTCTTAAGGAGAAGTGTATAATTACTGAGGAACCTACTGACCTGCTAAGAAGGAAGGCAAAACTATCCCAGAGCCAGGGAGAGAAGTAAAAATAGGGCCAGAGAAGGAGAGGGTGGAGGCAGAGGGTCTCAAATGGCATCCGTGGGCTGAGCTGCGATGGCCAGGGTCCTTCCGTTTCCTTCTGGGGTCCTCGGGTCTGAGGCTCCAGGACCGCGGTGGGATGGAGGGAAGATAGGGGCCTCCTGTGGACTTTTGGAATTGAGGTTTTCATGCCCACTTCACCCAGGTCCCAGCCCCTCCAGCCTGTGCCACCCACCTGCCCAGCCAGCTGCGATGCCTGTCCGGCCAGGCCAGCTGTGTGGTGGGCTTGGGTCAGGTGTAACCTGTCCTGAGGTGTGACTCGTGGCCCCTGAGCCTGGGTGGTGCAGCCTGCACCGGTGCATGCCTTGTGCCATAGTTGTTGGTTCCGTGGCCTCTATGTGGTGTGTGCGTGTGAGCAGAGGGGTCCTCAGTCCATCCCAATGATCCCGCCTGGCCAGAACCCTGACAGCTGACACCTCCCCACCCCTAGGGAGATGCCACCAAGTCTGAGTCCGAACCCGATTTCTTCTCACCCAGTGTGGATGGCAATGGGGACAGGAAGAAGCATTTGGCCTGTGAGTACCTACCCTGGGGGGCAGGGCGCTGGCACAGGCCAGCCCTGAGTGGGCTCAGGTTCCCATCCTCTCCCCTCCTGCAGTGGTGTCCCTGGGACAGCACCCGGAGCTGCGGAAGAGCCTGTTACCGCCGCTCATCATCCACACGGCTGCCACGCCCATGTCGCTGCCCAAGAGCTCCAGTACAGGCGTGGGCGAGGCACTGGGCCCCGGGTCCCGCCGCACTAGCAGCAGCGGGTCCATGGAGCCCGGGGCAACCCACGAGATGAAGTCACCGGTAGGGGGTGCTTGTGGGTGCCCATGGTTGCAGATACTGGGAGGATGGAGGAAGGGGGCAGGCAGTCCGAGGGGACAGCCCTGGGGCCATGGGCTGGACAGGGCCCGTGTGCCTGGCCAAGCTCCAGGGTGCTTGGGGCCAGCTGCGCTGGCAGGTGAGGGAGCCCTGGCCTCGGAGGAGAAAGAGCAGAAAGAGCAAGACCCTGTCTGTGCTGCCACCTCGCCATGTGACCTTCAGCACGACACAAGCTCTTGGAGCATCTTCCCTTCATACCTAACAGTCAGCCCTCATCTATCTCCCAGTTCTGAGGCAGACACTACTCGTAAACCTTCCGGATGCACTCAGCCCTCACTGCACTGTGAGGCAAGCACCAGCATCCTCCTCATTTTGCAGATGGCTGAGGCCAGGGACAGAGCCAGCCTGCTAGTCCAGGAGGCTGGTGTCACAGCCCTGGCTCTCATGTTTTATGCATTGTTTTTAATGTTTAAGATTTCATTTTTAATTGACAAATAATTAGATCTACTTATGGGATAAAATGTGATGCGTTGATATATGTATACATTATGACATAATTAAGTCAAGCTAATTAACATCCATCATTTCATCATTTTTTTATAGTCATGCTATGCAGTAAATCTCAAAAATGTGTTCTTGCTGTCTCATGGAAACTTTGCACACTTTGATCAGCTTCTTCCCATTCTCGACCCCTCAGATTCCCTCAGAGACTCTTTGCTTCTCTAAGTGTTTTAGATTTCAAGTATAAATGATTCCTGTAGTATCTTTCTCTCCACATGACTTATTTCACTTAGCCTAATATCCTGCATGTCTACCTGTCTTAATGCAGATAGAACGATCTCCTTTTTAAAGACTGAATAGGGGTTGGGCATTTAGCTCAAGTGGTAGAGTGCTATCTTAGCAAGCACAAGGCCTGAGTTCGAACCCCAGCACCCCAAAACAAAAATAAAGACTGAATAGTCTTCTATTATGTAAACATACCACATCCCATACCTTTATTGGGAATAGTGCCTGTATTGTGAATAGTGCCACAGTGAACATGGACTTTATATATACAAATCCAGTTGTGGGGTTGCCGTATCCTATAATAGTTCTATTTTAAGTTTTTTTGGAGGGGTGCTGGGATCAAAATCATGGCCTTGTGCTTGCTGACCTTTCACTAGCTCAAGTACTCCACCCCTTGAGCTAAATCCCTGACCCCTATTTTTAGTTTTTTGAGGAACCCCCATACTGTTCCCTATTTTTAGTTTTTTGAGGAACCCCCATACTGTTTTCCCTAGTGGCTGCACTAATTTACATGGCCACCAACAGTGTACAGGCTTCCCTTTTCTCCACATCTTTTTTGATAACAGTCCTGACTGGTGTGAAGTGACATCTCACTGTGGTTTTAATTTGTATTTCCCTGATGATCAGTCGTGTTGAACTTTTTTTTTAATATATCTATTGGCTGTTTTTGTGTCTTTTTTTTTTTTTTTTTGGTGGTGCCGGGGATCGAACTCAGGGCCTTGTGCTTGCAAGGCAAGCACTCTAATCACTGAGCTAAATCCCCAGCCCCCCTTTGCCCACTTTTTAAATTGGGGTTGTTTTCTTTTTTGCTATTGAGTTTCTTCTTGCCGTTATTTTATGCTGCCTCTCAGCAATGATACTTCTCTCACCAACTAAGTGAAGAGCAAGTGCTACTGCATGTCTGCTTTGCACATGAGGAAACAGGCACGGAGAGTATAATAACTGTCCTGGGTCACAGCTGACGGGGGCGAGCCAGGCTCTGAACCCAGGCCGAGTCCAGGGCCCCTGCTCACACCTCTGCACCCAGCATCAGGCCAGGGAGGCCACCAGATGGGGTGCAGGGCCATGTGCCCCTGCTGAGGCCCCTCCTCCTCTGCTCCCCCCGCAGCCCAGCGCCCGCAGCTCCCCACACAGCCCCTGGAGCGCGGCCAGCAGCTGGACCAGCAGACGCTCCAGCCGCAACAGCCTGGGCCGAGCCCCCAGCCTGAAGCGAAGGAGCCCCAGCGGGGAGCGGAGGTCTCTGCTGTCTGGCGAGGGCCGGGAAAGCCAAGATGAGGACGAGAGCTCAGAGGAGGAGCGGGCCAGCCCTGCAGGCAGTGACCGTCGCCCCAGGGGCTCCCTGGAGCGGGAGGCCAAGAGCTCCTTTGACCTGCCCGACACGCTGCGGGTGCCGGGGCTGCACCGCACAGCCAGCGGCCGGAGCTTTGCCTCGGAGCACCATGACTGTAATGGCAAGTCGGCTCCAGGGCGCCTGGTCCGGGCCCTGGGGCCTGATGACCCCCCGCTGGACGGCGATGACGGCGATGACGAGGGCAATCTGGTGAGGCCCCCATGGGCACGGTGACCCTCACCCCTACCCTCGGGAAAGGGCAGCTGGGCCGGGCCCAGCAGGGTACAAGGCAGTTATGGTTCCGAGCCCAGGGGGGTGACAAGGGGTTCCGGCCCTGGAACCCACATCCAAGCAGCCCTTTCCTCCTCCACTGCCCCGCTGAGCCCCAGTCCTTGCCATGCCTGGAGCTGTGGCACTGCTGTCCTTGGTAGCTATGAATGGTTTCGGGCAGATGTGTATGAATCTTTCATGGCCCGCCCCCTGTGACTCAGAAAGACACATCGGTCATCTCTAAACTGATGTCCCTCTCCCATCCCCCTTTCTCATCTGGACCTCGTCACAAGCCTTGACTTCCATCCCGTCCTCACCCATTCCCCCATCCCCCAGACCCTCACCACCTCCTCTGCCCTGGGGATGGGCACAGGGACCCGGGATGCGGGGTTAGCACGTGAGGAGAGGGACCAGTGTCTCCTCTGCCCAGGTGTGTCTGCGCAGACAGCTGTGATGAGTACAATGTTTGATAATTGATGTGGCTCCCAAGCCCAGTGGGGAGGGAAGGAGGGCAAGCTGGGGCTGGGCTGGAGCAGGGTGGGAGGGCTGGAGCGCCTGGGGAGGGTGTGCAGGGGAGGAGGGGGGCAGATGAAGGGGGAGTGCTGCTCAGGGCACGGGGTACTGCACGGCTCAGAGGGAGGTGGGTTTGGGAATAAAGGAAGAGAATAAAGGGGCCTGCTGTCCGGGCTGCTGGGCCAGGCAAGGGTCCTGAGGCCTGGTCCTGCTCAGGCCTGAGCGTTCCTTCCACAGAGCAAAGGGGAACGAATCCGGGCCTGGATCCGAGCCCGGCTGCCTGCCTGCTGTCGTGAGCGAGATGCCTGGTCAGCCTACATCTTCCCTCCCCAGTCAAGGTAGCAGGGGAAGGGGCTCTGGCCTGTGCCCCCACAGTGCTACCCAGGGTTGCTGGAAACGGGTGTGAGCTGGGAGGGCCCTGCAGGGACTGTGGGTGACGCCTCCCCCTCCGGCCCGGAGCAGGTTCCGCCTTCTGTGTCACCGGATCATCACTCACAAGATGTTCGACCATGTGGTCCTCATCATCATCTTCCTCAACTGCATCACCATTGCCATGGAGCGCCCCAAAATTGACCCCCACAGCGCTGTGAGTCACCAGGAATATAAACACGGTTGTCGGGTCCTGCTCAGTGCCAGGCCCCTCCCGGGTTAGCATTCAGAGCAAGCCAGGGAGGCAAGGATGCCCGGGCAGCCCGTGTACCCGCAGGTCTTTTGGACTCCAGCCTTCTTTCTGGCCTCCCCAGATGCCTTCTCTGTCTTTTCCTGCCTCGATTTCCCCTATGTTGACACACCACCCTAGCTTGATGCCTTGCTGCACCCCAGGCTATGTAAAGATGGCTTGTTCTCCCGAGCCAGAGGCTTGTGGGGCCCGCGTGTGTGCGAGTCCCGTAATATTGGGGCTGTGCAACCTGAGACGGGTCCTGCCCGCAGCCAGCGGAGGTCAGGGACTACTGGGGAGACGCTCCCCAAGCTGCCTGAGGGTGGTGCACAGCAGGACAGGGAAGCTGCTCCATGCTCCTTGGTGTCCTGCCAGGTCACAAATGAGTAGGTTTTCTGGGGCCATAGAGAGGGACACTGGTCACTTTTGCTTGGCTGTGAACTTAGTCCTTCCCAGAAGGGCATGAGAGACCAGAGGCCTGAGTCCTGGCCACCCTGCCCGGGGACCTCACCTCCATGGGAAGGGTCAGCTGTTTTGAGAGCTGTAGATTCCCAGCCTGGCGTCTCGGCCCCTCCCACTGGCGGCAGTTCGGGCCCTAGAAGGGTAGGCGGGGTGGCCCTGTTTTCCCCCCACCGCATTTTGCAGTGCTGGCTTCGAGGTGGCCCAAGGTCCCCCCTCACCCCTCCTCGCTGCCTCCCACATCATTGTTTGGATTTCGGAGCTGCTGGGGCTTCTGTTTTCCATTAGGGTGGGCTCCAGCCGGGGCGGGGTGGAGCCACAGGGAGCCCCAGGAATAGAGGGGCCAGCCTGGGACTAGGTGGGTGAGTGTGAGCCAGCACTGGGGACCCGCTGCCTAGGCTGGCTGCCCCCGCCCGCCCCCAGGCCCCATGCCAAGCTCTCTGTCACTGTCCTGGCTTCCTACTCACCCCTCTGGCTCTGGCCATGGCACCACGCCTGCTTCTCTCCTGCCTTTTCTCCGTCCCTCACTCACACGCATGCTGCCGCCACCTCCAGCCGCCTCCAGGGCCCCTCTTGGCCACCAAGGATGGTCTCAACTCCAGGCACCGGGCCACCCATGCCCGGCATACCCACGGTGCTCACGGTGGCACCATCATCCATGCCCAGGCCCCCAGCGTGCCTCCCTTGCTCCGTTTCTGGGGCACACGGCAGGAAAGCAGGGGAGGAGGTAGCGTGGCGGGCGAGGGTCAGAGAGCACGTTAAATCCTGCTCCAGTTTCAAGAAGGAATCAGGGAGTCGGGCCTGGGGCTTGGGACTTAACAGCACCACAGTGCAGAGCATTGGTGGAGGAGATTGTCCGCAGGGCTGCAGGCCGGCTTCACCTGGCACTTGTGTGTGACAGCGACGGAGAGAGTCTGCGGGGGATTGTCTGTGTCATTGTGCAGGGTGCAGGTCGTCTTTCTGTGTCAAATGCTTGAAGCAGATTGCAGCTCCTATATGCAGACCCGGCCCACACCAAGGGGTGCTGGTGGGCTGCGCCTGCCTCTCTCTCTCTGCAGGAACGCATCTTCCTGACCCTTTCCAATTACATCTTCACCGCCGTCTTTCTGGCCGAAATGACAGTGAAGGTGAAGGCAGGCAGTCGGGGCTGGCTTGGGCCCTGCTTCCCGGCGGGCGTGGAGACAGTGGGATTGCGCGGTGGGGGCTGGCTGCTGTGGAGCGAGGGTTGGGACTGCGAGGAGGGTGGCCAGTGACCGGCGGCTCTGGTCTCAGGTGGTGGCGCTGGGCTGGTGCTTTGGGGAGCAGGCGTACTTGCGCAGCAGCTGGAATGTGCTGGACGGGCTGCTGGCACTCATCTCTGTCATCGACATCCTGGTGTCCCTGGTCTCCGATAGCGGCACCAAGATCCTGGGCATGCTGAGGGTGCTGCGGCTGCTGCGGACCCTGCGCCCGCTCAGGTGACACCCCCACTGTCCTAGGCAACTTCTGCCGCCCCCTCACCACCAGGCGGTCACCTCAGGGACACCTCCCACAGCCAGCCCCCCAGGGTGGAACCCAAGCTCTCGGTGGCTCTACTGCAGATGATACTCAAATCACGGCCCTTTCCCTCCAAGACATCTTGATCCTCCTCTCCCAAGTGGCATACTCCTCAGGGCCACCTGGTCTGATGGTACCTGTCATGATCGCAGCCCCGTTTGGGACACTATAAGGGGCCATAGGCAGGGCCCCTACGGCTTCCAGCTGAAGCGCCCCCTGTGTGGGGCTCCCCACCCCATGAGGGGACATGCATGATTCTCAGGGGTCCTCCGTACTCCCAGCCTGACCAGGGAATACATTCGCCATCCTGGGAGCAGGGGTGTCTGCAGCCTGTCTGGAGAGAGCAGGGCTGAGGGTCAGGGGTCCCCTGAAGAGAGGACTCTGTTCTGCATAGTGAGCCAAGATTCGGCTGGGGGGAGGCGGGGGACCCCCCCTCACCCTGCTGGCTGCTCTCCGCAGGGTAATCAGCCGGGCCCAGGGGCTGAAGCTGGTTGTGGAGACGCTGATGTCCTCTCTGAAGCCCATCGGCAACATCGTGGTCATCTGTTGTGCCTTCTTCATCATTTTTGGCATCCTGGGGGTGCAGGTGTGTGGGAATCCGGGGAAAGCCCTCCATGTCGCCGTGTCCGTGAAAGCCTGAAGAGTCCTTTCCTCTTGGTCCTGAGGTTCAAGCTGCTGCCACCATCATCCAGAAAGGAATTAGCAGGAATCCTTCCTCCCGGGTCTCAGGCCTCAGGTCCCTTAGCCTCCGGGAAACGAGAGGTGGGCCCCAAACGGAAGTCGGTCTCAAAGAAGCCCCAGGCCTATGGTAGCCGCAGGCTGCCGTCCCTGCCCCCAGCGCACTCCTCGCACAGTTGCTGGCCTGCGCCCCAACTCTGGGATCTCCTCCCTTCCTTCCCCACTTGAGCAAGGCGGGCTGTGTGCCAGGCCTTGGGATCCAGGGCCCAGACAGCTGGGCCAGGTTAGCGGCGTGCTGGCAGGCAGGCGGGTGCAGACCCCAGACAAGGCAGGAAGTGGGGGCTGCCTGGGAAACCTGGCTTCTGGCCCAGGGAGGAAACTTGGCTTTGGAGGAAAAAGAGCCAGAGCTGCCTGCAGGATTCGGCAGACGCCTCAGGGGACTGGGGAGCCCCTCGATCCAGCTGCAGGGCAGACAGCTGACTGTTGTGGTGTCGTGGGAGCTCCTGGTAGCTACCACCCCAGTCCCCTCCCTTCTTCCTGTGGTTCCCAGGATCTCCGCTGTGCTCTGGGGAAGGGCTGTCCCCGGGTTTCCTAGAAATTCTCCAACCCCAGGGACCAGGCTGCATTTGCCAAAGTGGTGCGGAACCTCTCTCTCGACCTCCCACTGCAGCAGGGAGCCCTCTCCTCCCCACCTCCCAGCCTCCTGAGAGAGCCAACCACGGTTAGGGCCAGTCCTGGGGTTCTTCAGATGGGTTTAGGACTGTCCCAGGCAGCTCACTCAGGCCCTCGATCCTCTTTTCCCTCTAATTGGTTCCCATCCGCCGTCAGAGCCTGGTCTATAGTGGAATGAGGGTGAACTTTCCAGACAGATCTGGGTTCCAGCCCCTTCTCGGTCACCCACTGGGAGCCTGCAGGGGAGATTGGCTGACCCCAGATCTGAGTGTCCCCCAGCCGGGCTGTGCGCAGAACCTGTAGGCCCCAGGGCTGGGCTGGGGTGGGGTGGGGTGGGGAGCATTGGTTTCCAGGATCACAGCTCGCTCCTCTCTGTCCCTGGCATATGTGTGCTTCCAGCTCTTCAAAGGGAAGTTCTTCGTGTGCCAGGGTGAGGACACCAGGAATATCACCAACAAGTCCGACTGTGCTGAGGCCAGTTACCGGTGGGTCCGCCACAAGTACAACTTTGACAACCTCGGCCAGGTGAGCCCCAGGCTCAGAGGTGGAGTGGTGGTGGCAGGAGTTTGGAGGGGGACACAAATCCATGCTGCGTAAGAGATGTCCATTCGGTTGGAGATGGATGGCCACAGAGATCGGCCCCTGACTATCTTACCACAAGCCTGTCATAATCCACCCCGCATGTTCCAGCCAGTAAGCACGCAGGGCCTCTACCTCCACCCTCCCATGGAGACATGTGGGCACACAGAGCGTGCGGACTCACCCAGAGCCACTGTGCCCCACATCAGATTGGGTGCAGGCAGCCTGAATGTGAACCATTTGTCAAATGAGCACCGTTTGTCAGCCCAGTGGCTTGAGGCTTGCCAAGGCCTCAGCTTCATCAGCTGGTGAATGGGGTCATAATAATACCTAATTGGGCTCAGGGTAAGGGTACAAAGCAAGGGTCTCTGTGTTTGCTTACATGGTTGGCTGCATATTGTTGAGAGAGTTTCTTTTCACTGCATATCTGCAGACACAGAAATGTAAAAGATGAAGTGGCTTGCTCAGTTTGGATGGCTTTGGTATCTGGATTCCCAGGGCTCTGGGGTCCTTTGTCCTACCTGGCTGAGGTCAGAGATGGGAGTCATCTCTCATTGCTTTGGACCAGCTGTGGAGCCATAGGGCAGACACCCCCAGACTGCTGCCTGGAGACACTCTGGTGGCAGGTGGTAGGTGATCCAGCTGCACATTCTGGATGTCCAGTCTCCTTCTCCTGTTTCCTCTGTTCGCCTCCCCCTGCAGGCCCTGATGTCCTTGTTTGTGCTGGCCTCCAAGGATGGTTGGGTGGACATCATGTACGACGGGCTGGATGCTGTGGGCGTGGACCAGCAGGTGAGGCTGAGGTGGGCAGGCTGAGGCCAAGTGTAGTGGTGCAAGCACTGGCCAGCAAAAGTAACATCGGAGAGGGTCACATCTTATAGCAGGGCTGTAACTGGTGGCCTGTGGGCTGGATCTGGCCATGTTTTATTAACCTGCAACACATTTAAAGTTTTTGGAATTAGTGGAGTTTTTAAATTTCACCATTCAAAAATTGCTGAACTTGACATGGAAATCCAGGTACTCGGGGACAGTAGAAGCCCTGGGAACACTAGGCTCACATCCCTTCGGAGCAGGATTCAGGTGGAACAAAGCAGCAGCATGCGCACGGATGGAGAATATTGCCTCTCGTTTGCCCCAGTCCCCACCCCTCCCTACTGCCTAACACCAAACCCACACCATCCACGCATCACCCAGGCCTCGCACGCAGGTGGTGCCCGAGACTGTTCGCCCTTCGGCTGATGCCGCCACCTGTCCTTCCTGCTCCTGCCAGCCCATCATGAACCACAACCCCTGGATGCTGCTGTACTTCATCTCGTTCCTGCTCATCGTGGCCTTCTTTGTCCTGAACATGTTTGTGGGCGTGGTGGTAGAGAACTTCCACAAGTGCAGGCAGCACCAAGAGGAAGAGGAGGCTCGGCGGCGGGAGGAGAAGCGTCTGCGGAGACTGGAGAAAAAGAGAAGGAGTAAGGAGAAGCAGATGGCCGGTCGGTAGTCTTTCCACATCTCTCTGGGTCGTGCTTGACCTTAGCCTTGCACCTGCAGGGGGCTGGGGGCTGGGGCTGGGGGCTGGGGCCGGGGGCAGGGAGAAGCTGCTCCCAGCCCCCTTCCTCATCTCCTCCCCCCGGCAGCATGTTCGCCTTTAGAGCCCGCATGGAGCAGACCAGGCCGGCCCCACAGCGGGCTGCCCAGGTCTCAGCCTCGTGCTCCCCAGGTGGGAGCTGGCGCGCAGCCTCTCAGCGCGACTCTCAGGGGAGCCTCCGGGCTTGGGAACCCGACCACACTGCCCTGTGCTGGCATGCAGCGAGCCAGGATGGACGCGGGTGTCAGCCCAGCCCACCCCAGGGCGGTGACCCCGTGCCTGGCCAGTTCGGTGGCGGCCGAGCAAGATCTCGGCAGGACCTGCAAAGGGACAGCAGCTCAGCCCTCCCTCCCTAGGTCCTGAGAAACTACCGAAACTACCATGACCCTGATTGTCAGGGCTTTTGCCAAATTTGAAAAAAACAGAAAAACCCAGAAAGAAAACTCCCCTTGGCTCAGGATGACCCTCGGCCACTGCCCTGTGTTCCCAGCATCTGCTCTGTGGCGTGGGTGAGCCCTGCGCCATCCCTCCTCGTGCCCCGATGTCACAGAGGGAATGGGGGGGCAGCAGCATGCGTGAGGAGTGGCCGGCAGCAGCCGCCGTGCTATGGTACGGCTGCAGGCGCACCGGCACCTGGCTCCCAGCCACCATCCAGGCTGCCGTCTGGCTGGTATCCGCGGTATCCGCGCCTCTCTCTTCATGGCCTGTGGCCCTCACTTGTCTCTCTGTGTGGGTTCCCGGCCTGCGCGTCTCCGTGCGTCTACCCCCGTTTGCTCTGTGGGTTTCCCTTCCTCTCCACCCTCTCACAAACGGTCTTCCCTCCTCCGCTAAGACGCGTGCAGGGCTCTGCGTTTGCCTGGTGGTGTGTGGAAAAGTGAGTACCGCCAGGCGTGTCAGGGCTGCAGGGACCCCTGCGCCTCAGGCTGTGACGGGCGCCGGGGGATACGGGAGTGTGGGAGTCGCGAGTGGGGTGGGGGTGGGGCAGGGCCAGTGCTGTCTTCGAGGGGTGGGTGCTGCTCCAGGAGGGGACACCAGGCAGCCGTGGGCAGTGCAGTTCTCTGTGCTTGTGTCCCCTCACCAACCCCAAGACCCCTTCTGGCTCCAGGCTAGGGATCGGGTCTCAACTTCCCCATGGAATGTGAAGCTGAGCAAGCGCACTGTCCCCAGTGGCCCGCCCTGCCCCTCTCCATTCACCCCGTGTCCCTTGCAGAGGGCCGCCTCCCTCCATGGGGCATCTGCAGATGGAATTCTTTTGGCAGGAGGTACCATGGCCCCCGCTCAGCCAGCTGGTTCCCCTTCTGGGGTCTGGCGCTGCTCAGGTGCCCCTGAGGCCGTGACGCAGCAAGAGAGGACATCAGTTCTGGGGACAGGCCGCCTGCCCCTCCCAGGGCCTTCCCGCGCCCCCGGGACCCTGGCGAGCTGGCCGAATCATTAGTCTTCCTCCAGTGCCCTGTGTCCTCCCATCTGGGGCGTCATTGAGAACCAGCCGCACACGCTCAGCATACGCCATTTGTAGGCAGAGTGAGGGTCAGAGCTAAGGGGGAGCCAGGTGAGAGGGGCCCTGCCCAGCACACCTGGGCCGGCCAATGACCAATGTCGTGTTTCGTTCTTTTAGATCTAATGCTGGACGATGTAATTGCTTCCGGCAGCTCAGCCAGCGCTGCGTCAGGTACTGCGTCTGGGGCGTGGGTTCGTGCGTGTGCGAACGTGCTCGTTGCCCCTCTCCATGGCTCCTTGATTCTGTCCTCTGGGGTGCAGGGCTGAGGGTCCCTGGGGCCCCCAAGAGGGCAGGGGCTGAAGCACTGGGCCATCCGTCATCGCGCAGACCTGTGCTAAGTGGGGCCCTCTGCTCAGAGGTTTCTGACGGAGCCCCCAGCCTGCCACTGCCTCGTCCCTGCACCCCCCCCTGCTCCCACCGTTCAATTATTAGAGCTGCGAATCTCTCCATCCCCTCTTGTCTGAAGGGGAGACTTTGATCTGAGGGAGCAGGATGAGAGGAGCAGAGGGAAGGATTTGTTTTAAAAATGTAACAATGAATAATTGAACAGGCTCATTAATAGTCAAGTAATCATGGTGGCCATGTCATTGCTACAAACAGCAAGAATTGGGAACCGAAGGCCCGAGTTGGCCACAAGCTTCTTCCAAAAAACCCAAATGTCTGGGAGTGAGTTATGTGCTTGTCTCCAAGAACTGTGTCTCTAGGAGGGCCTCCTTGTGCCGCCTGCCCTCCCCTGGCGCCTCGACCCCCTGGTCCCCCTGTACAGATCCCCAGATGGAGCTTCAGAGGATCAGAGAGTCTGTGACAGGGCTGTGGGGCCTCGTCACACCCCCAAGGTCTCCACCTGGTGGTTCCCAAGCTGTTTATCCCCAGGTTCCCCCTTATCGCCTCCTCCTGCAGACCCCACAATTTGAAAGGCTGTCTCTGAAGTTAACAGCACTTCAGTGAGGACTTTGTTGCATCGATTTTACTAATCGAAGGCGCGTCTAATTGCTAATCAGAGCTTCTAAGGTGCAGAAGTTTCCATGTGGAAAGATGGCACAAAAAAAAAAGAGAGAGAGACCATTTTGCTATTATATCAGGCTGTGGGGTCTTAACAGAGGCAAATGTTCAATTCCTCTGAGTTTTTAGAAATACTGGAAAGAACCAAAGGACCCTCGCGTGGCTGCCTCCTGAGGCTGCCAAGGGCTCGGCCTGAAATGGGAACCATTTGCCGTCCCACTCTCTCCTCTCCCACTGCCCCGCTTGGTCAGGCACCGCCCTGGGGGTGCTGGACGGCCTGATCTCAGGGCAGCAGGGGCCTATTCAAGGGGCCCTCTGAGCCTCCATCCGGTCGGTCATCCCTGATACCCTCATCGGATCCACACCTTCTAAACGCAGGGTGCTGAGCTATGTATTTGGCATTGAGAGGCCATTTCTCTGGGGGCTCAAGAGTCTCAGGTTGGTTTGTGTCTGGGTCGTGGGGGTCCCCACGTCTCTGCGTCAGGCTGTTCTGTGAATCCATGAAGTGCTGGGGACGAGGGGCAGATGGGAGGAAGCAGCCTTCAGCTCTTTCTCCTTACGGGTTACCGGGACTGCAGGCTGACGTGTGCATGTTTATGCTCACCCCGAAACTCCATGCTAGCCCCAGGCTGGCCCACTGAGGTTCCCATCAAGTGGGTCATCCCATGAATCAACGCACACAGACTCCCAGCACCCAAGATATGACACACTTGACTGCACAGTAAACACCCCAAACCCGCATTCCGGGATCTTCTGCCCTGATCTTGTGGGCACAGACATCAGTTTCCCTGCTTATTAGCGAGGACCCAGAGATCCTGAGCAGGCGTGCAGAACACCCCTTGTCCCCCTTCCCAGGACCTGGGGTTCCCAGGAGGGTCAGCATCACCCAGAGAGCTCACACATGCTGATCCCGGGCCCTGCCCAGGTCCTCCTCCAGTGGTCTGGGGTCTGCCTTTCCAATCAGCTCTCGGGGCAACGGGGACAAGGTCAACCTCCCAGCCTGGGGCTGCTGGGGATCAAACCTGTGTACTGCACCTCCCTGGGCCACCAGACCCAGGGCAAGGCAGAGGGAAGAGTCTGATTTCCAGGGAACAGGCCTGACCAGATGCTTGGGGATGCTGGGGGACCAGGCCAGCCCCAACAACACTGGGCTTCTTCAGCCACCTGCGGCAGCCACCTCCACTCACCCTCTACCCTTCCCCAGGGCGGGACTCACAGCAGCCAAAAGCAAGGCTCTGCTGGGGGACCCGTGTCCCGGGGAGCGAGCCTGCCTTCCACGCTCTCCCCAACACCGCCCTTTGCCACCCCTGCCCTGGCTGTGCCTTGGGCTCCTAGTGACCCTACTAACTCATTGCGCCTGTTGCTGCCACTCACAGCCTCTCCTCACCCCGCCTGGCTGGGGCCTAGCGCCCTTCTGCCCCCGTCTGGTTCTGGCATCTTCTCTGCCTAAGGCAGCTTGTACTGGTGGGAGGCAGGGAGATGTGGCCATGACTTGGGCTGGAAGTTTGGGCCCTGCTGGTTTCGCCGGGTACAGTACAAGGCTGCCGAAAAGCTGCCAGGGGGACAGACCTGGTGCTCCTTGGACTGTGCTCTAGTGGAGAGGGGTGGGCAGGCCCCGAGCCTGCAGGCCTGGGTTAGGCGTGCCGGCATGGAGGGCCACAAGCAATGCCCTGCCTCAGTGTCCCACCCCTGCCTCCCTCCTGGCCTGGCGGATCCAAGTCCGCCCAGCTCTCAGAGCCAGGCTGGGGTAACGGGAGAGGGGACCCTCTCTCTTCCCACCTCCCCTCTACATTGTCTCAGCTAATAATGGGGCTAATAAGGAGCCACTTTTTCTAACCTAATTGTATTCAAACATTTTAGTTAATTCTCCATTCATATTTTAGCATAATGGGATCAGGTGCTCTCGGCATTTATGGAGATTAATGCAGCGAAAGAGCTCCGGCTGCTAAGGCAACACAGGGCGACTAGCGCCCTCTGGTTCTCGCGGTACTGCAGGAAGGAAGGAAGAAGCCCGGAGGCCCGACCACCCTCCGCAATCGGGTGTGGATGACCAGGGGGCTGGCGTTGTCCCTGTCCCAGACCTCTCCACCCCCACACCCTGGGGGTCAGGAGGACTACCAGAGCCCACAAGGCCGTCTCTGAATGCAGAATCCCTAAGGCACACGCGACCTCGATGGGGTCGCTGTGCCCCTGGTTATCCGCACCTCAAGGCCGATGTGGAGAGGGGCCGGGCAGGCCTGGAGCAGAGCAGCTGCAAGGCTGACCATGCTGCTCCTGGGCATTCTTCTTCCTTTGGCCTTTGGTGGGGGCCCACCCCAGGCCATTCCCTGCCTCAGTTTACCTCTCTGTTAAGTGGTCCTCTGCATGGGAAAGGATGGTCATATCTGAGCTAACCTGGGCCCAAAGCTTCCTGCTACCCCTGAGCCAGCCAGCCCTCTTACTGGCCGGCTTTCGCCCAAGAGCTTCTGCCCAAGAAGGGAAGGGCTGTCTGGGACCTGAGGCTGCCCCATGCCTCCCTGTGGGGAGTCTCGGCCTTCTTTGTGGCTGCCCAGCAGACCAATCTGTGCACACGCTCTGGCTGTCGTGTGCCCCCCATTTGGGCTGGCCCTTCCTCAGCACCTGAAGAAGGAGCCCTCTCCAATCTCCTGCTCCCAGTGCAGGCTCACGTCCTGGCACTGAGTTTTATAACTAAGTGGCTGGCTGATTACAACAGCAGTGCTGGCCTGGACAGATCTCAGACAGTGCTTCCAGCCCAGCCTGCACTCTGGTGCCATCGAGACACCCGGGGCAGGCTGGGCGTGGCCTCGTTAGAAACCGGGTGAGTCTGTGGGGGCCCTCCCAGGTTGCGTCTGGGATGGGCAGTGCTTCATACCCGCCCTGTGGCCTTCCTGGGCGCGAGGCTGCAGGAGACCGGGGCCCTGTCCCCGGAGGCCCTGTGGTGGCTCAGTGCAGCCAGCCACGATGTCAGTGTACGATCTCCGGCTCTATCTGCAAATCCCAGCTCTGGGTAATCTCCTCTGCTCCCCGAGGGGCTGAGCCAAGAGAAGGCGTTGACAGAGCTCCCTCTGAGCCCCGTGAGGCTGGGCACATTTCATCTTATTGATCTGGCCTCACTGCGGGAACTTGGAGCCGAGGTGTTTCGAGGGCGGGCGATCTCAGAGACTCCCTAGGGGAGGCGGCTCACCTGGTGTCTAACAGAGGTGGGGAGCTCTGCATGTCCCGACCCGTCCTGCCCCCGACTGCAGCCAGTAGAAAGACGCTTGGAGGGGGCCCTGCCGAGAGAGCAGCCCCACACAGGGGAGGGCAAGGATGCTGATGACATGGAATGTTTAGCTCTGGCGTAGAGGCTGGCGGCTGGGAGGGGCTGTGGGGGGAGGGGTGTGGCGGGCAGAAGCTGACACCGCCCCGCTCTCCTCCCTGCCCCACCAGAAGCCCAGTGCAAGCCCTACTATTCTGACTATTCCCGCTTCCGGCTCCTTGTCCACCACCTGTGCACTAGTCACTACTTGGATCTCTTCATCACGGGTGTTATCGGGCTGAATGTGGTCACCATGGCCATGGAACATTACCAGCAGCCCCAGGTAAGAGGGTGTGACTGGTCACTGGCCCTCATATCCAGCCTGGGGCCCCTGCCTGGGGCCCACATAACCTGAGCCTGGGCGTCTCTGGCCACACGACATGAGTTCCTTGTGAGTGTCATCCTTGTTTCATAAGTAAGGACACTGAGGATTCAAGAGTTGGTTGGTTTGACTAAGGACACACAGCTGGGAAATGAGGACCTGGTGTCCAGTATGTGCTGGGCCCTGGATTGTTGAAAGTACAGCAGACTGGCCCCTGCCCTTTAGACTTAGATTCTAGCGACTGTCTAGCTCCAAATCTCACCTGTGATCTTACCACTTCTCCAATCATCCTCCCCCAGCAGCACTCGGTTTCCCCGTCTGTACAATGGGGAGATAGAGTTGGTGATGCACGAGGCCCCTTGCCATCCTAGCATGCTGGGCCTTCCGGTACTTTCTCATGTGGTCTTCTCGCCATCTCTCAAGGAGAGAGATCCTTTAGCACAAGTTTGAATTGTTCATGTGAATGAGGCCTGTACTGTCTCCTGGGGGCGGTGGCCAATGGTCTGCCATCACGGTGGAAATGGGAAAGCTAGGTCCTTTTCGACCCACCCGGTCTCCATATCTGGGGGGTATGGTGCTGGAGGAGCTGAGGCAGGCATCGACCCTGCCTCTTGTCCTCATCCCTGCCAGATCCTGGACGAGGCTCTGAAGATCTGTAACTACATCTTCACCGTCATTTTCGTCTTGGAGTCAGTTTTCAAACTGGTGGCCTTTGGCTTCCGCAGGTTCTTCCAGGACAGGTAATAGAGAGGAGAGAGGAGGGAGAAGACAGGGGAGGGAGGGTTGTGACTTCTGGGAAAATACCCAGAAAGATTTAGTGCCTGAAGACCCTTCTTAACTCCTGGGGTCCCGCCCCAACCTAGGGCTGACAGTGGTGGTGTGGGGAGCACCCAGGGCCTGGGAGATGTGAGAGGATGGAAGGACTTTGATGAGACAGGATTTAGGGGGCATTGACAGCTAGAAATCCGTGTGGCCTAGCCTGGGTTTAAGGGCACAGAGCCTGGAGCCAGACTACCTGGACTGGATTCAAATCCTAATTCCATCCCTTTATAGCTGGTGATTTTGGGTAAGTTACTTGATTTCTCTGTGATTCAGTTTCCTCATCTATAAAATGAGAAATAATAGTAATAGCTACACCCACAGCTGTGAGATTCTGAACTCCTACTTGTAAAGTCCTTAAAACAGTGCTTGGCACAGAGTAGACACCATGTAAGTGCCAAATGAAAGACCAGGTGAATGACAGCAAAAGCAGAGACCCCCTGGGGCTGGGGATTTAGCTCAGTGATTAGAGTGCTTGCCTTGTAAGCACAAGGGCCTGAGTTCGATCCCCGGCACCACCAAAAAAAAAAAAAAAAAAAAAGCAGAGACCCCGGAGCTAAAGCCTGGGCTTGCCAACCTGTGCCGCCAGCTGGCTGCAGGGCCTCAGACAAGCCATGTGCCTTCTTGGGGCAGGAGGCTGCACAGCCGAGTCTGTCTGCACCACAGCTGCCTTCCCCTGCACCCCTTCCCCGTACTCAGAGGCTGCGTCCTGGGCTTTCCAGGTGGAACCAGCTGGACCTGGCCATCGTGCTGCTGTCCATCATGGGCATCACGCTGGAGGAGATCGAGGTCAACGCCTCGCTGCCCATCAACCCCACCATCATCCGCATCATGAGGGTGCTGCGCATTGCCCGAGGTTGGTCCCGGCTCTCTACCCACTTCCTGCCTTGCCGGGTGACCAGCCCAGAGGACACAGCAACGACCAGAGGGGAAGGTCTGGGGCTGGTGCGAGTATAAACTGGCTGGCATCCTGACCATCCCACCAGCCCCGGCCTGGCTCCACCCGTTGGGTGACCAGGGACGCAGAGGAGCCAGCTCACGACCTTGTCCTGTTCCGCAGTGCTGAAGCTGTTGAAGATGGCTGTGGGCATGCGGGCGCTGCTTGACACGGTGATGCAGGCCCTGCCCCAGGTAGTTGGAAGGTGGCGTGGGCGGGGGTCCTTTTGGCCAGGGGTTGGTGCCCCATACAGGGACAGGGGCTCCGGGAAGCTGGGGACCGGAAGATCCAGCAGCACCATTTCCGTTTCTTTCCCTCTTTTCCAGGTGGGGAACCTGGGACTTCTCTTCATGCTGTTGTTTTTCATCTTTGCAGCTCTGGGTGTGGAGCTCTTTGGAGACCTAGGTGAGTTGAGGCTGGGGAGGGCAGAGGGGCAGGGGCTGGAGGCCAAGGGGCTCCTGGACTCACGCAAGCCCCTGTCCCCCATCTCCTCCCCCAGAGTGTGACGAGACACACCCCTGCGAGGGCCTGGGCCGGCATGCCACCTTCCGGAACTTTGGCATGGCCTTCCTGACCCTCTTCCGAGTCTCCACGGGTGACAACTGGAATGGTATCATGAAGGTGAGGCCCTGCTCGAATCCTGGCCCTCCGAGGGCTGGCTCGGGCACCAGGGAGGCGCCCCACTCTCCGAGCCGAGATTCCTTGGGAAGACGAATTGGCCACAGATGAAAGCATGTGCCCTTCTGTCCCCTGTCCAGGACACTGTGGAACTCTTCTCCCCAAGACATGCCCTGACTCACGCTTCCCCAGGCAGCAGCTGATGCTCTTCTGTCCCCAAGACACCGTAGCTCCGTCCTCCCCCTTTTCCTCCTCCTCGCTCGATGCGCTGTGACACCGATGGCCTGGTTTTCCACAGCAGCTCCATCCACTGTCCTCCCGGCCTCATGCCTCTGTCCTGCCTCCCCCAGGACACCCTACGGGACTGTGACCAGGAGTCCACCTGCTACAACACTGTCATCTCACCCATCTACTTCGTGTCCTTCGTGCTCACGGCCCAGTTCGTGCTGGTCAATGTGGTGATCGCCGTGCTCATGAAGCACCTGGAAGAGAGCAACAAGGAGGCCAAGGAGGAGGCCGAGCTGGAGGCCGAGCTGGAGCTGGAGATGAAGACCCTCAGCCCACAGCCCCACTCGCCACTCGGGAGCCCCTTCCTCTGGCCTGGGGTCCAGGCCCCCGACAGCCCCGACAGCCCCAAGTCCAGGGCCCCACACGCAGTGGCCCACTCCCTCGAGCACCCCTCGGTGAGCCTGCAGCACCCCTGTGAGAACCAGCAGCGTGGGGTGGGTGGCCGGTGACTCAGCGGGTGGTGGATGGGGAGCCCAGCGGGACCCAGGGCTCCTCCTGGACCCTCTGGGTGCTGAGGGGCCCGCAGCAGAGATGGCAGGGCCACCCTCAGCAGAGTGGCTGCAGACTGCTGGCCCGTCCATCCCCTATTCCTGCAGCCCGCTGTGGCCTTCCTTCCTGGCTCTTAGGTCCAAGGCTAAGTTTTCTGTTTCCTTCTTGTTTCTTTCTTACCCTTGCCCGATTGCCGAACCTCTTTCTCACCCACCTTGAACCTGCCTGGTTCCCTTCATCTCACCATCCTTTTACTAATCCCCCTTCCCTCTCCCTTTCCTACTCATCTTCCCTTCCCACATCCCTCCCCCTCCCCCACTGCTCCTCTCTCCCCCCTTCCCTGTCTCTGTGGCTGTATGTGTACGTGTGTGTGTGTGCGTATCCTGTGGGTCTCACCTCCTCTTTCTCCCTCTGCCCTCATCAAACCTGGCCATGACAATTCCCGTCACTGCCCTTCTGCCCCCTGCTTCCCTGGCTCCCCTTATGGGCTGGTCCTCCCAGGACAGACAGCTGTTTGACACCATCTCCCTGCTGATCCAGGGCTCCCTGGACGGGGAGCTGAAGCTGATGGACGAGGTGGCAGGCCCAGGGGGCCAGCCTTCCACCCCTGGCCCGGGCGGCTCCGACCCACAGGTTACTGTGCTGTGTGCTGTGCCCCCCACCCCGACCATGCCAAGCTGTGCCATGCTGTGCTGTGCTTCTGGGGAAGTGGGGGTATTGCCTGCCCACTGGGTATGGAGAGAAAGAGCAGTCATAGGGCCTCCTTGGAGGTTGGTGGGAGGCAGCTGGGGGGCATCCAGGCTGCTGTGGAGCCAACATAGAAGGAGGGGTTGAGAATACCTTCGAAGAGAGGAGGGGGAGCAGGAGGGGTTGGAAGGGGCCTTATAAGAAAGAATCTGGCAGGGCAGAGGGAGTGGAGCAGTGGGACTTTAGGGGCCCAGGGTGCTATGTGCAGGCGAGAAAGGTTTCTAGGGACAGCAAGTGACCAGGGAACTGTACTGGGGCGTGTCCTGAGTCACAGTCTGTTTTTCTCTTGTGTCTAGTACCCACCCCCAGTCCTTTGGTGGCTTCTTTTGGCGGGGGAATGCTGGAGCTCGAACTCAGGACAAGTGGTCCACCACTGAGCTAAATCCCCAAACCCCTTTTGGTGGCTTTTTTAGCCATTGGGCATGATGAGGGCTGTTGGTAGCAGGTGACTTGGGTCCTGAGGGAGTGGACATGCGTTTAGGGACCTTGGCAGGAAACAGGACTTGGCTCCCCCTGCCCAGCCTGGCCATTTCCCACGATGCCCACCACATCTGCAGTCAAAACTTCTGCTTTCTGGGCGCCTCCTCTCCTCCCCGTGGCCCACGGCCCCACCGTCCCTCCCCCGGTCAGGGGCTCCGGGGCCTGCCAGGTGTCACCTGGACATGGAGGAGCTTAGTCTCCGCACAGCCTGCTGGCTGGAGGAGTCGGCAGGCAGGTGCCTAGGAAGCCTTTATCCCGATCCAAAGACACAGCCAGTGACTGGCTCTCGGTGAGGGCTTGTGCCTTTGTCAGGTGCAGGCTCAGGCCTGGCAGTCACCTGGCAGGACCAGCTGGAAAGCAAGTCCCTTCCCTGCACCTCCCGTCCTGAAGGAGGCTCACAGGAAAGGCGACAGGATGGGAAGGGGATCAGGGCAGCCGCCAGCCCAGCCCCCTCTCCCCCAGCATCCCGGAGACCCTGTGAGTCCCCGCAGAGCGCAGGTGAGCCAGCCATGGCGTGGCGACCCTGACGTGCCCACTGGAGGCTGGCGGAGACGGCACCTCCTGGGCCCAAGCTGGAGAGGGCGGGGGGGCTGCGGGCTGCAGGCAGGCGGAGGAGGGCCTGTGAGGGGAGAAGGCAGATCTGGGGGCAGGCCAAGTCCTGCCAGGCTTTTGGAAGCAGAGAGAATAGGCAGAAACAGCCGCCAGCGCCCCCCACGCCGCTCTGTCTGCGCCGAGAGGAGAGAAGACAGCTTCGCTGGCCTTTCTTTTTCTTTTTCTTCTTTTTCTTCTTCTTCTTCTTTTTTGTTGGGTATCATCTTTATGAGCGTCAAAGCCCTGGCTCCCCCGCTCCCCGCTGGGTGGTGGTCGTGTGGGAGGGGGCTGCTCGGGTGCTTGGGGTATCTTTAGAACGTGTCTCTGTGTCTCTCTGCTTTGTCACTGTTGGTTCTTTGGTGCCTGCCGCAGCCACTCTGATCAGAGCAGGGGGTTGAAGCAGGTGAGGGGAGGTGCAGTCTGATTATTTAGGAAAGGGGCGGGCGCGAGCAGGGGTGCCTCCCCCCAGCCCCTGCTTTGCGGAAAGGGGAATTGTGCTGTCCTGGTTTCTCATGCCTGGTCATCTCTCTCCTATCTAGATCCCTCTAGCTGAGATGGAGGCTCTGTCTCTGACGTCAGAGATTGTGTCTGAACCGTCCTGCTCTCTAGCTCTGACGGATGACTCTTTGCCTGATGACCCTCACACACTCTTACTTAGTGCCCGGGAGAGCAGTGTACATGCACGCGTCCCTCACGCCCCCCTGGTCTGCTGGGCCGGGCTGGCTGCAAGGCTCCAGGTCCTCGCTCCCCTGTCACCAGCCCCTGCCCAGAGGCGCCCGCTCAGGCTCTCAGTGCCCCAGCCTTCACTGGCACGCGGCCTTTAGGTCCCCCACGGGGGGACCAAGACATTAGAGAAGATGAAATGGAGGCCTTGCCCAGAAGGGCAGCAGTTGTAAAAGGGTCACTCCAGGAGTGACAGCCCAAAACAGAAGTGGCTTAGGAGTCAGCCTCTGTTTGGAGCCCTGTGCAGGCCAGCCCTCCCCTCCCCCACCCCTCCTACTCCTGTCCCCCACGTGAGACTCACCACTGCCAAGCAGCGGGAGCCGCACCTCTGCTGCCACCACCATGCCCTCCTTCATCTGGGGGCTGTTCCTGTCTCCTTTGTCACTGTCCCTGTGTGTCCCTGTGTCCCCGTCTCCTGAATGTGAGCAGCCCCCTCCTCCCAGCCTGATGTCAGAGCAGGGCCCAGGTCGGGTGGGGCTTTGGCCACAGGCTGGGGGTCCTTAGAGGGGTCAGGGGGCTGGCTGAGTGCGTCCCGGGACAGAGAAGGAAGCAGAGGACCCAGATTGTCCTCCAGCATAGTCATCCCTGGCCTGCTGGGCCCATGTGCGGACAAGAGTCCCTGAGAACTAGGGATGGATAGTTCAAGGGAAGGGGATCCCAGGGAGTGGCCAGCAAACCTGGGCTCCCTCTGGCAGTGCCCAAGGCTAATTATGCCCTTTCTTTGAAGCAGGTGCCCCAAACCCATTTCTATCCCGTGTCCACGGTGGGAGGAACTGGGTCCGCAGTACCCAGGCCTTGCCACCTGCCCCACCCTCGAGTCCCTGTCTGGTTACAGTGGAGTGGGGAGCAGGCTGTGACAGACACCTAGTGCTCATCTGTCATGAATTCAGCTCAGGCTGTCTCCTGTGGCCTGCAGGGCTCCCTTCAGGCCTATGGGGCCTTTAGAAAGCACACGGGGACCACCCACAGGGCCAGGGAGTGGGGCTGCTCTCCCTTCTTGGCTGCCTCCTCACCCCCACCCCCACCCCAGGGGGAGCTCACAGGTGATACAGGGGCAAGGGTTGGGGACAGGGCCTCCTCACCTTTCCTCTGCTCAAGGGGTCTCATCATGTGTCTGCCCCTCCCCTGCCACCTCATGCCCATCACCACCTTGTCCTGGGGGGATGGGATCTGGGCCTGGTGGGGGGCTGCTTTCCCTCATCTAGCTCTGCGTGCATTACCAACCCAGCGCCTCCCTCCTCACCCCTGCCCTGTTGCTTTTGTAGATGGAGTCTCACCCCGAGGAAGCGCCCGGCGTGCTGGGACCAGACTTGCTGACCGTGCGGAAGTCTGGGGTCAGCCGGACGCACTCTTTGCCTAACGACAGCTACATGTGCCGGGATGGGAGCACAGCCGAGGGGTCCCTAGGACACAGGACCTGGGGGTTCCCCAAAGCCCAGTCAGGTACCAGGGCCGAGGCAGGGCAGCTTGGCTCACACAAGGGGGACCCCAACCTTGCCCGAGCCCAGCCCTGACCTAGGGGAGTCATGGAGGCCACAGGAAAGGTCTCTTCTACCTCTGGAGAGCCCCCAGCCCTGCCAGAGGGCGCCCCCAGCCTGAGGGGAGTGGCTTTAATCCAGGGAGGTAAGGGCCTGGCCCTGATGGGGTGGGAAGGAGGGGTTCGCGTCTCCTATCTCCTCCTCACCCTCCTGTCCCCTCCCCAGGCTCCATCCTGTCGGTTTACTCCCAGCCTGCAGACACCAGCTACATCCTGCAGCTTCCCAAAGATGTACCCCACATGCTCCAGCCCCACAGCGCCCCCTCCTGGGGCACTATCCCTAAACTGCCCCCACCTGGCCGTTCCCCTTTGGCTCAGAGACCCCTCAGGCGCCAGGTGAGCAGGAGAGAGGGCTGGGCCCGGGCTGGGGAATGGGCTGTGGGCCAGTGACCACCCTGGGTGACACTTTCATTTTCCCAGCAAACACTGTGCCCCTGTGATGTGCTTGACTCAATTTGTGCTTGACCAGGGACTAGCAGAAGCGGCGTGTGTGCCCCTAGAGTTTGACCCCCCACCCTTGTTTCATTGAGGAGGCCAGAGGGGGCTGTGATTGCCCAGGCTGCACACATCTGGGTGGAGGCAGGACCAGGGCTCAGGGACCCCTTTCCAGAGGTGCCGCTCTGTTCTTTGCACTCTGGGCTTGGCCCGGAGACCAGAGGCAGGTTTTAAGTGTCGTCACTTTTGGCCAAACCTGGGCCACCATCCAGAGCCCGCGTTGCAGGGACAGAGAACAGAGTCTCGTGTAGCAGGTGAGTCTTGTCTGCTGCACTGTGGCCATGTCAGAGCCTGAGCCCAGCGTGTGCCCCAATACTTGAGCCTGGACTGAGGAGGTCTGCTGAGCCCATGCACTTGGGGAGCAGGCCCAGCACCCACCCATTCCACACACGCTCGCTGAGCAGCCTCTGGGTGCCAGGCCCCGGGGACACAGCCGCTGCTTCTCAGAGCTCACAGTCTGAGCGTGGAGACACACATGCCATCAGACCATCACAGCGGCAGGTCGCAGTGGTCAGATACTCACATGTGGGGTGCAGCGGGGAGCCGAGAAGAGGAAGGGGTCAGGTTCACAGGGCTGGAGATCGCCAGGTGCTGCACCCCAGAGAACCTGAGTCCATAAAGGGGAGGGGTGCTTGCCAATCAGGAAGGGTATGCAAGGGCAAAGGGCCAGCCTGGGCGACGGCTGGAGGCATGAGGGAGGCAGCCAGGGAGCCCAGGCCAAGGGGCTGCAGACAGCTATTCCCACAGCTGAAGGAGGGAAGAGGTTTGGGGGTTGAAGGGAGGCGTGATAGATCCTAAAGCTCAGGCTGCATGTGGTCTCATCTCCCATAAGAGAGCTCGGGGTGCTCCTGCAGCTGCACGGACTGAGGTATCAGCCTGAGGGGAGGGTCAGGAACAGCGTCTGCTGGAAAGGAGCCCCTGCGCTAAGCCCTTGCTCACCCCGTACAGGCAGCAATACGGACCGATTCCTTGGACGTGCAGGGCCTGGGCAGCCGAGAAGACCTGCTGTCTGAGGTGAGCGGGCCCTGCCTGCCTCCAGCCCGCCCCTCCTCCTCCTGGGGCCACTCGAGTGTCCAGGTGCAGCAGCACTTCCACAGCCTGAGCAAAGTCTCCAAGCACATCTCCCCGCCAGCCCCTTGCCTGGGCCCCGAACCGCACCGAGACAAGGACCCTCCAGAGACCAGAAGCAGCCTAGAGCTGGACACAGAGCTGAGCTGGGTTTCAGGAGACCTCCCGGCCATAGGCGGCCAGGAGGAGCCCGCTTCCCCGCGAGACCTGAAGAAGTGCTACAGCGTGGAGGGACAAAGCTGCCACCGCCGGCCTGCATCCTGGCTGGACGAGCAGAGGAGACACTCTATCGCGGTCAGCTGCTTGGACAGCGGCTCCCAGCCCCGCCTGGGCCCAGATCCCTCCAGCCTTGGGGGCCAGCCTCTCGGGGGGCCTGGGAGCCGGCCCAAGAAAAAACTCAGCCCACCCAGTATCTCCATAGACCCCCCGGAGAGCCAAGGCCCTCGGCCCCCACCCAGCCCCGGTGTCTGCCTCCGGAGGAGGGCGCCATCCAGCGACTCCAAGGATCCCTCGGCCTCCGGTCCTCCCGACAGCATGGCTGCCTCGCCCTCCCCAAAGAAAGACATGCTGAGTCTCTCCGGTTTGTCCTCTGACCCAGCAGACTTGGACCCCTGAGTCCTGCCCACTCTCCCACTTACCTTTCTCCACTGGGTGCAAATCCTAGCCCTCCTCCTGGGCCGTATTCCTGAAAAAGTCCCACGTAGACACCAAGGAGGCCGCCCTGCCTGCCTCTGTGGCCCTAGGTACCTGCAGATGGGACCTCCGGAGGATCCAAAGCTGAAGCCCTGGAGATGTGGGCTCCAGGCAGAGAGAGAGAGACAGAGAAAGGCCCAGCGGTGGCCGAGTTCCCAACACCGAGAGCTGTTGGGAGAAAGCAATACGTTTGTGCAGAATCTCTATGTATATTCTATTTTATTAAATTAATTGAATCTAGTATATGCGGGATGTACAACATTTTGTGACTGAAGAGACTTGTTTCCTTCTACTTGTATGTGTCTCAGAATATTTTTGAGGCGAAGGCGTCTGTCTCTTGGCTATTTTAACCTAAAATATCCAGTCTAGTTATATCCCCTCTTCTTGCAAAAAAGCACAAGCTGGGACCACGAGTGCATTAACAGCCCGACGGTGGCCCACCTTCGGCAGAGAGCGAGAACTATTTTGGAAACTGTAATGTAACTTATTTTCTCTCCTTTAACCTCGTCATCATTTTCTGTAGGAGAAAAAAAAAGAGGAAAAAAAAGAAAAACAGATTTTACAAATGAAATGGAGCCTTTTTATATATACATACATACATATCTATATATCTATATATCTATATAAAATAAAGTAATTTTCCAAAATAAAAAGCTAATCACGGTCCAGAATAAAAAAGCAAAGGGGATGGAGAGTTAGGTATGTCCAGATGGTCATGGTGAGTCCTGGAGATGTGGAGTGGGCGGTGGGGTGGGAAGGTTCTAAAATGTGTGTGTATGCGTGTGTGTGTGTGTTTGCGTGCATGCACGAGTGCATGCATGGGAGGGGGTGTGTATGAAAGAGAGAGACAAGCAAATGCTTGGCCCGGGGGGCTACAAGCTTGCTGCATCCCCACCACCACGATGAGGGGAAGCAGCCCGCGCCTGGCGAGGCTGAGAATCTGGGGCTCCTGCTTCTATCAAAGCTTTATCGTGTCCCCTTAGCCAGGCAGCTTGGTGAATGTGAGTAATTCCAGATTAACTCTTATTTCTGCTGACAGCTATCAGCCTCGCATTGAAAGCTGGAAATTGGTGTAATGAAGCTGTTTTGGTTAATGGGGCTGACTGAGGCAGGGAGGCGGCCTCAGCTGCTGCCAATCTGGATCTTCGGGGTGGGGGAGGGGCGGGTGCCTCTGGGTTTTCCTTCCTCAGGTTTTGGCCTGGATTTGGGCCACGCTCTTGCCTGGGTGGGTCACAGGAGGGGTCTGGGCTTCCACCTCTGGCCTGGGATCTCACCTGCCTGCCTGCGGCCGGTAAGATTAAACTGTGTAAGTAGAGCAGGTTGCCATCTCCCAGGGATGCAGGGAGCAGGCCGTGTCCAGAGGTGACCCCTTGGCGAACTTGGCAGGGTGCTGTAGCCCGGCAGCGGCTTCGGCTTTGGAGGGGGGAGCTGGCCCCCTGCGGGGTGATGAATGACATCGGCAGGGTGCTTACACGGTCTGCGGCTGCCTGCCCTGTGGGAGCCAAGGGAGGAGGGAGGGGCGAAGGTGGCCGTCGTGGGTGGGAGGGGCTCTGGGGGCACGGGTGGGCAGTGGCCCAGAGCTACCTTTCTGGTGCCACCATGGACCCTGAAACCCTGGTGCCAAGAGGCAGTGGCCCACAGGCTCAGCTAGCTTGTCACCTGCCAGAAAGCCTCCAAATCTGCCCCACCCCAACCCCCTTGAACGTCCCTGCAACTCCCCTGGGGCCTTCAAACCCCAGGCTGGGTTGGATTTTTGAAACCTCAACTCCACGGGCAGCTGGGAGCCTGGATGCCAGGCCGCCGGGCAGCTAGACCCGGGGTGTCTGTTGTCCAGTTTCTAGTGTTGGGAAGAGCTTTGCCTGTTGCGCTTTTGGACAGCAGTGATGTGGGTGCTTGAAGCAAACACCTGGTTTGATCTTCCAGGGATGTGCAGTAATGCGAAGCCCTTTCCTCTGACCGCATCCAATGCAGACAGGAGGTGCTTATGCGCTGCCTCTTTTTTTTTTCTTTTTCTTTCTTTCTTTTCTTTTCTTTTTTTTTTTTTTTAAAGCAAAACTGTACAAAATTCCTCGAGTTTTGCCACCTGGATCTGCAGATTAAGCTTTTATTTCTTTGTAGAATTCTGTAGCTGTGTATTCCCTGAGGGAAAGGGATTTGGGGAGGGACTCTGCGATCTTTTCTCCTGGTGGTTAGAAGATTCTGGGTCAAAACTAAAGAGAACTGGACTGCTGCCCCTCCCCTCATTTCCCATCCCTTCCTGTGTCATTGAGGGTGACTCTTAGCATGCCTTCTTCTCTCTGGGGTCCCCGGCCCTGCTCCTCTTTTCCCAGTAGCAGCCGAGCCGAGGAAGCTTGTTGGGATGTGCAACTGTGAGCCCAGTGGGAAGGAAAAGTCTCCTGCTTCCTTCCCCACCCCCACCAGAGGACTAGAGCGTCTCTCTGGTAGGAGGCAGTGCCCGGAGGGGACATCCGGGCAGTGATGTGGAAATATTAATAGCAGAAGCAACATGGCTCTTTAGGCTACTTAGAAAATCGCGGCCTCTCCCTCCAACAATGCAAAGTCTTTATCAGCGATGAAAACTGTTGGGTCTAAGGGAAGGGTTTGCTACCTTCCTGATGTTTGGTTATTGGATATGGGATTGGGGGTCTGAAGGAGGTTGAAGTAGGGGCAGCAGTCTTGGATCAGGACTTCCAGAGCAGACTGGGAATTGCCTGGGAGCTTCCAGGGTGTGGGGACTTGGGAGGTATGAACACCTACCCCGGCCCCTTTGGTCCTCAGTCCTCTCCTTGGTGTCCAGAGGAAATTGTGTCGACAGCTTCGGGCCCCCACCTCAGACTTGGTGGCTTCTGTTTCCTCCACCCCCAAGCTCCAGGAAAAGGTCTATCTGGGGGTGGGGGACTGGGAAGAGGAGTGAGCTGGTGCTAAAAACAAACCTGAGGCTCATATGCAGTCTTTCACTCATTCCTCAAACGCCCCAGCCTGGAAGTGCCCCCGCTAGCATGTTTCCATGCAGCAGTGAGCTCTGAGAGGGTAGGAGACTTGCCCAAGGTCATACAGCCAGGAGACCTCAGAGCTGAGCTTTGACCCTAGAGTTGGACAACCTATAGCCCCCGCCACCCCGGCCTGTTCTCACTGTGGACAGAATGGGGGATGACAGGAGGAACGGTGTTAACAAAATGAAAAGTGTTTGCTGGGGGGCGAGGGGACCCTTCGTAAAAGCGGTCACATCCCTGTTTATAGAAATGTACATTAAAAAAAAGAAGAAACGTACATATGTTCCCAGCGTGGCACGCCCAGGGGTACAGGGGGACCACAGCAGAGCGGTGGAGAGGGGGTTCAGTCACAGAGAAGGTGTCCCTCAGCCCCAGATGCATGTCAAAGAGCAAGCCAAGGTCACTCCCTCTCCAGAACGTTTGCCCTTGAAGCCCACAGCTCCTGCTCCCGCCCCTTTTTTCCTCCGAGTCTTCTAACAACACCCCACCCAGTCCTCACCCACTTTCCAAACACGTTTCACCTCCATCTTCACCCTAGTCCCCACCCATCCCAGCCTTGTGCCCCATGACCTCTTTTCCACTCTTTCAGGCCACCTGATGGCCCAACCTGCTGGGGCAGGTAGGTGACAGTGATGCAATGAAGGCATAAGACACTGGGGGCAGCAAAGGGGACCCTCGCCTGGTGCCGCTTATGCCTCTCCTGCAGACAGACTGAGCCAGGTAGAGGACACCTTCTACAGGTGACAGACATACTCAGTCTAACCCCAAATGGAGGTGACAGGTTCGCAGGGCCGTGTGGGGATGTCTGGACGGATCCCTGGCTGCCCAATCCCTGGCAGTGTGGTTGTGGGCTGGTGACCTACTCAGGGACAGGGTGAGGTGGCCACACAGGAAGCCCCAGGAGGGGATTCTGTGAGCCTCAGCCAAGTAGGCGCTGGGGCTGGTGCCTGTAGAACTCATTAAAGCTCCCTTCGAAAACTCCGGGATGGGGTGCAGCAGCCAGGCCCCCACCCACATGCCTATCAGGTGGGGAGTGGGCTGTGCTGGAAGGGGATGGGACAGCCGTACCAGGCTGGGTTCTGGGGAACGTGGGACAGGAGGGTGCTGGAGTGTGGGAGCTGGAGCCCACTTCGGGGGTGCTACCAGCCTTCAAGCACCAGAGTGGCTCAAAGGAGTCAGGCATGACTTTGCTATCCCCAGGCCACCAGCCCTTTGTCCCATCAGCTCCAACCTGACTACTGCGTGGCAGCCTTGGGGACCTCCCCAACCCTGCGCTCTGCTTTCTTCTCTCTGCTGTGGTGCTGGTTTTGAGCTATATCTTGCAGCAATCTTATCTCACCATCTCCTGCCAAGAACTTCCTGGTGCTGGGTTCCCTGGGGACTATGCTCACTGCAGGGAGCAGCACAGCACACACTCAAGCATCCAGGCTGGAGCTGCAGTCCATGGGCAGGGGACGTGGGGTGTGGATTGCCAAGGCCAGGGGAGGTTCGGTCCGTCTCCCTGCTGGAGCCTAACCCACAAGGGCTTTATTGCTCCTCTCAGCCTCCCTCCACTTAGAACCATCTTGGTTCTGAAAACTCAAAAGGAGAGGGGCCAGGGCCCACACAGTGGCCTTGCTAATCATGACCTCTACTCAGGAAACAGGGTACTTGTTTAGTCAGTCAACAAATACTTCATAAAGACCAACAGTGGTTACAGTAGAAGGAGGGAGTGTGCAGAGGAAGGACTCCTGGCCCAGGTTGGGGTGGGGTCTTGAGTGAGATCTTGAAGGATAAGTAGTTCACCAGGAGGGAAGTGGGGTGCAAAGGAGTCTTGATGTGTACGGAGCAGTCTGTAGCAGCTGAGGGTGCTGGATAGGCCTGGAGACTGTCAGGATGAGCTCTGTGGCCATGAGCAAGCTTTGGGGTGTCTCAAGACCTCAGTTTCTTGCTCTGGGTAAGGGGAATCAAGAGAATAAGCATCCTAGGAGCGTGGCACTTCTTATTCAAGGACGGTGAAGGGGCCGCATCCTTCCCTCAAGTGGCCAGGAGGGGTGACACCCAATGCCTCAGGAAAGGTGGGAAAGGCCAGAGTTTCCGGAGGCCTCATCTTCATCCTGGAGTCTTCCACCCAGTGCTGAGTCTGGGCAAGGCCATGGCGAGGCAAAAAGGCTTTGGCCAAAGGGGATGGTGCTTTAGGCCCAGTGCTGAAGCCGGAACCCAAGGGTCCTGACCCTAAACAGGAGCTCTAACCATTGTGCTGCTGGTCAGTCCTGGGCCTGGAAGATTCCAAGTGGAACCAAGCTGGATCTGGGATCCCCATCTCAGGAAAGAGGGCTTCTTGGGGAGCTCACCCCCAAAGGGCTCCAAAGGAGGGACCCCAAGTCTTCTAAGGCCAGAGCCAGCCTTCCTGGTGTACCTTGATGCCCGTGACCCTGTAGTCTAAGAAAAGGGACAGAAAAGGAGGGCAAGACAGAAGACCCTTCTGGGAAGACCGAGGTAAAGACGAGGGGAAGTGGGTGATGCGGAAGCCAAGGAGGGACAGTCCCAGCTGCTCGGGTTGCTGCAGAAGCCAGGACCACCAGGGCCAGAAGAGAGCTCCGAAGCCACCTAGTCCGAGTTGCTCAAGCCACTGGGTCCCAGCGACACCAAGGAGTTTGTCGAGGTCTCGAGGTATGCAAAAGGTACTGCCTGAGGCACAGAGGAGGTTGGAGGTGGCTCAGTCCCTCCCTGCCCTTCGGGACCTCTCAAACCTGCTGGGAGGACAGACAGACTGTTCACAGCTAAGTAGAACCCAAGGCACACTGTGACAAGGGGAGACCAAGAGGACTCAGAGGACTTGCAGGAGGCAGGGTTGCCCCTTCCAGCTCTGGGGGCAAGAGGAGCCTCGGTCCCTCCACGCCCATCCTGTCCTGAGCCCACAGACTCAGACGTCCCTCCTGGTGACTTCCCACCTGCCAGAGGGACAAGAGGCGCTGGCCACTTCTGTGCTACCCTGCTGGCCCCTGTATGCCTGTCCCTCAGCAGCCAAGGAAGGGAACACCGTGGACTGTACCGAGAGAGGAAGTGCCAGGAAAGGCAGCACGGCAGGGACTGGATCCTGCACGGACCGTGGAGGGATCTTCCTGGGAGGATTCCCTCTCAACCCCAAGGAGGGGTTCGAGTGGCTTCCAGGGTCCTGTCAGAGAAGAGAATGTGATGGGAGAGAGAGACGGGGGTCCCGGCATGGCTAGCCCACTCTAGAAATGGGGAGTGTGGAGTCTCAGCTGTGAGAAGAGGGCGCTATCCCCAACCTGGCCAGGCTGAAGTAGAAAAAAAAGAACACACATTGGGCACCTGAGTGTGCCGGGCACTGTGCTTTGCTACCTGTCCCGCCGAATCCTGGAGAACACAAGGGGGAAGATTCTGCTAGGTCATCTAGATTTTACAGACGCAAAAGAGAGACACTGAGCAAGACCAGGGAGCCCCAGAGCCCTAGCAGAAGCAGCAGTTCAAGAGCCCCGCAGGAGGCCACCCGCACTCTTCAGTGTGCACACGTGTGCTCCCCACAGCACAGTGTATAAGTGCCAGCCAGTTCTAGATTGTCTGAGCCCGCAAGCTCCTCCCATTTTCCAAATGAAGGAATTGAGGCCCAGAGTTGAAAGTGACCTTATGAAGAGTTTCATTTACAGCAGGAGGATTGCTACATCCTTCTCCCTGCCTCCCTGACTCATCAGCCCCCACACGTGTTCAGGATCTGAGCTCAGCATCCCCCAGTCACCCCGATTCAGGGACAGACGCTAGGTTTATGGGCCTCGGGATCTAGAGGGGAGCCTCTCCCAGGCAGCCCAGGGGCCTCCGGAAGGAGGGCGGGCACTGTCAGGGATCTGATCCCTGCCCAAAGTCCTTCCCTGTGCTACCGAAGTTTGGCGGAGGCGCTGTTGAAACCGCAGGGACTGGAGAGCCTGGCAGCGTGCCCGGTGGGGCGGGGCTCAGAGAGGCCGACGGGGCGGGGCGCGGGTCCCAGGCTTCCTGTATCACCCCTGCACGTGGCCAGCCCAGTCCGCCGCCACTCTCCACCTCCACCTCTTCCTTGCCACAGCTGTCCCTCAGCCGCATGGACTCCTTGTGTGGCTCCAAGTTCTGGGTAAGGCTTGGGGCTCAAGGGTTGTTGCGGCTGGGCTGGGGTGGTCTAGGGCCACCCGGTCCTCCTCCCCTTCCTTCCTGCTGGGGCAGCTGAGATCCTGGGACAGAAGGCGTGTTTGACCAGCCCTGGGATAGCCTGGGCGTGTGGAAGGGGTGATGGGACCTCGAAAAGTGGTCTGGCCACACTGGCCCAAGCCAGGTCTCCCTGGGGTATTGTGGTGTCTGGGACCTGCCTGTCTTGCCATTCCCGGGTGTATGGAGGAGCTCAGAAAGCTAAGCGTGAGCTCTGGCAAGCAAGCGCAATGCCTGGTATCCTGGGAATGAGGAAGTACCCCCCCACACTGTTGGCTCCGGCCCCTCTGCAGGTCGCCCCCAGCATTCAGATGGAGTATTTTGCCTTTAGTGGGGTTCCTGGTGGACCCTCCAGCATGTGATCCACCGACTAGGGCTCAATTGCCTACTCTGTACCCCTACTCTGGAACCCCCAGGCCATTCAGAGCCCCTGTCAAGCAGCTACTCTGAGAGGCCAGTCCCACAGGACGCATCCTTCCCGGCCCCCTGGCTGGGTGTACTGGGTTATACAACCTGAGACGCCTCCCCCCCACCAGTGGAGGCAAGTAGTAGGGTGCTGTCTTTCAGAGATGGCCTGTCCCCAGCTGTCCAGGGGCTGCGCAGCATGGGCGGGTCTCCAATCCAGATTTAAATCCCTTTTCTATATCTTTTCAGCATTTTGAGTATTTGTACACACATAAGCTGTGTGCTTGTGTGTGTGAGCACACACATGCAGATCTGGGAGGGGATGGCGTGTTATGCATAGGTGTGTGCTGTACACCTGTGTGTGCGTAAATCAGGAGCCACACCCTTAGGCTGTCGCCTAAGGGCTCTTGGGCTGGTGTTCATGGTCTGGGAAGGGCTGAAGGCATTACATGGAATACCTGTAAAAAACTGTCTGTAGGGATCTCTCTCTCTCTATCACTAAAGCGTTCATCAGAAATGGTGCAGCTTCTCGGCCATGACCCTTCTCGCTCAGCCCCACAAGAGCCCCATCTGTCTTCCAGCCTGGGCCCACCGCCTGTCACCAAGGTCCAGAGGTTGTTATGAGTATACTTTTTTTAGCTGCTCACCTGGGCCTGGCTGGTGTGGCCATGGCATGGTCATGGTGACAGAGGTGACTGAGTGGAAGGCTTGAAAATCAAAGAGGGCAGTTGTGCCCACACCCGGGAGTGCAAAGGCCTCTTGTTGTTCCCAGATGACCGTGAAACCCTGAGTGCTTAGTAGTTCAAGGATTTAAAACAGAGAAACTTGGGATTCCCACCCTGCACCAAGTACAGAGAACTTCTGGTTCACCCTTCTGTGCAATGGATCGTGGAGGCCTCGAGTGTCACAGTTTGCTGTCTCTCACGGTGGCAGCCAGGGAGGAAAGGTCACAGGACAATCAGTTACAGAGTGCTGGACCAGAAAACAGGACATCTAGGCTATGGTGTCAGCCATACCACTGCCTTACCGTGTACCTTTGAGTCCTGGACCCCTGGCCCTGAGCCCCTCCTTGCTGCTCAGGAGTTACAAGCATCCCCTCCGAGGACCCCAACCCGAGGACTGGGCGGGTCCACATCAAGGCTCCCTCGCAGGGTCTCAGCTCCAGGACCTTGAGTGTCAGGGACCCGGCTGCCCCCCTGCCCCACAGTCTTGAAACAGCCTTTCTTTTCCCAGGGTTTGCAGCACTGGGGCGAGGGAAGACCTCAGCAGGGTGCAGACTAAGCCATAGCTTGGTTACCAGGAAGGGCTAGAGTTCTGGGCTGTTTTGCATCTCATTTGCATTGCATATTGTTCAGGTATACTGACCCCTGAACCCAGCTTGTGGGAAGTGGTTCAGGGCAACGAGAAAGTCTCTGAACCAGGAAGGTGGAAGGGTGAAGTGTTCAGGCCCCTCTAGGCTGCTCGTTTACCAAGCTTTTCTCTAGTTTATCCTCAGAGTTTCGCTTTCTTCATCTGTGAAATGGGGAAAAACTCACTTACTAACCTTCCAAGATTTTCATGGGGAGAGCCGGGCATGGTGGTGCACATCCGTAATCCCAGCACTCGAGAGGCTGAGGCAGGAGGATTGCTGAGCGTTCAAAGCCAGCCTGGGCTACATAGTGAGCTCAAGGCCAGAAGGAATTACTGAGTGAGACCCTGTCTCCAAAAAACACAAAACAAAACAAGATTTTTAGGGGGAGTGGGCATGAAATTCCAGAACCTGGGAGACTGAAGCAGGAGGGCTGCCACAAATTCAAGGCCAACCTTGACTACCTGGCAAGACCCTGTCTCAAACAAACAAAGATTTTCATGGGGATCAAATGAGACAAAATATGTGAAACGATTTTGAGAACCAGGAAACCCTGTGTGGTTGGCAGGAGCTGGTATTCCTGGGAAGAAGAGGAGGGAACAAAGAAGTAAGGTTAGACAGGATGTTTGACCCAGGCGGTCCCACAATAACAAGGGCTGGCAGGGCTGCTGGGCTGTATCCTGGGAATCAGGAGGCTGACCTGGGAAAGTCTTTCAGCTTTGGCCCCAGCTCACTCTAAGAGCAGAAGGCTGGGGGGCACCCAGGACCCCCGGACACACATGCCCGCCATGTGCAGACACATTTCTCTCTCTCTCTCAACTTCTCTGTCTCTCTCTGTTTCTCCTTCTGAGCGGGTTACTGACAGCCATCTCTCGTGGTGGCTTGCGAGTTTGTATGGAAATAAATTCCAAAAGAGCAAATGGTGTGACTACTCAGGAGGCCAGAGACACCTCAGGTCAAAGGAGGCTGGGTGTATATTTACTCTGTTTTCACCATTAATCTTATCTGATGATCCAAGCCCAGGGAGCTCAGAAATCCAATGATCCTGACCATGAACCTGAATTGCAGATATCACCAAATGACCAATCGGTGTGCACTCTAGAGTTGTATAAACACATGGGTGGTGACTACTTAATGGGGATGTTGGTGAAGCCCTAGCCAGACACTGTTTGACCAAATGGGAAGAAGGAAGATGTGGGCCCTGGGGATTTGCTGGTTCTTCTGCCGAGATTTCCTTTTTCCCTGGCTCTCTTTGTGCTCCAGATGTGAGTTACTCAGCACCAGCTGTTTGTCCAGGCCCAGGGCCCCCACTGGTCATGCCTGTGCCCCTTTTGCTGGGCATGGCTGCCCTGGTCCTTGGCCAAGCTTTGGTCCTGTGGAGACCCAGCTCCGTGTCTCTTCCTCTGTTCTGCCTAGTCCCAAATTCTGTCACCCACTAGCTGTGTGACCTGGGGCAAGTCTCTCCACCCTCTCTGGGCTGGAGCAGGTTTTAGGGAGCTCTAGAACCCCTGTAAGTCTCGGGCTTGGGGGCCACGGCCATGATTCAGGGTCCCAGAGTATGGGAGTCTCCTAGGCTTCCTCTTCGGTCACTTTGCCCAGTAGGAGAGTGGGTACCCGCCAGAGTGTCAGTAATGGGCAAAGCTCAAATGTCCATATATTTTGGCTCTCAAATGTGGATGGTGACACGCAGAGCTCTGGGGGAGCTGAAAGTGGCAGATAGATGGGAGCAGGGCACCCGTTAGCTTACTGGGTCTGAGCTCATCCCCTCTTCCCAGGAACCCAGTCTTCCTTGCCAGGCCAGGGCCCAGTGGGGTCCCTTCCTCTGCCCCAGCTGGGGTCCTTGAGCCAGGTGCTGCACCGCTTTGACCTCTAAATTCTTGGGTTTTAGAGAGATTTGATCCCTGTGACTCCAGACTGGCTTCTCACCTCCTTGGGCCTGGGTTGAGGGCCAATGCTTAGGACAGGAAGTGAGTCAGAGAGGTGGTGTTGGGGAGGGACTTTGCCAAGCCTATCTGCTGGCCCACACCAGAAATGAGATGACCACAGCAGGAGCTATGACTGACCCCCCCCCAGGAGACAGGGACAAAGGCCTGGGCTGTGTTGCCCCTGCCCTCTGCCTGCAACTAACATACACGCCTGCACGTGTGCACGCGTGCGCGCGCGCACACACACACACACACACATGCACCCACACCTTGGGGCTGACCCAGGGGCAGGATCCCTGTGGGCAGGTTGGCAGAATGAGACCTGAGTGGCCCTTGCCAGGGTGGCTGGCCTGTCCCTCCCCAACCTGGAGCTGTTCTTGATTGAGGCCGGGTCCAAGGGGCGGTGCTGCAGGGCTCAGGGGTGGTGGGAAAGTGAGCCAAACCCTGGATTTGATTTCTTCCTAACTGGATATTCAGGTTTCTAGTCCAGGCTCCCCAGGCCCCAGCTGCTCCCCTCCCCCTGCTGGCAGCCCCTTGCCCTGGGCGCTGTGGGTAGCAGTGCAGAAAGGAGGTGGGGCCAGGCTGGGCTGCGTGGATGAAACAGAAGACTTGGTGTTTCAGCTGACCAGGACGTGGGGGCTGGGGTCAGGCCGAGCACTACAGGGTGGCAGGAAGCACCGTATAACTGGCTGGGGACTGGGACTCAGATTCAAATCCCACATCAGCTGGGGTCTCAGGCGTCATAAAAAGGACATGATAATCCTGGCACTCTGTGGAGCTCCATTAACCAAGGCCGAAGGGGTCTGGCTCTTCCGAAGACTTCCCCCTCTGGCCCGGGCAGGTCAGCAAGGGTGAGGGGGCGGGTCAGAGCGTGCCCTTTCCCTCCTGTACCACCTTTCTGCTGAGATAAATGATCTTCCAAGTGACAGCTTGTCCTTGGGAGCTGCAGGGCATTGGCTGCCCCCTCCCCGGCCACACAGGATTAAGGAAGTGATGACTGTTCTCACGACAGAGTGTTCACTGTCCCGGCTGGGAAGTCCCTGGCAGAGCTGGGGCCAAGGGCTGGGGCTCTGACTGCGGCTTGCGGCAGGCTTGGGTCAGCAGGGGTCTCAGCTTCTGGGCCCACCGAGGGGCGTCTGCCTCGCGGTCCCTTCTGGGCACCGGACACCGGATCCTCCGCCTTATCAGCCACATCCAGCTGTTTAATCACAGACAGTACTATGATAGCTGTTGCTGTGGAGACTGTGTGAGTGATGGCGGGGTGGGGCTGTGAGCCAGTGTCTCTCTCCCAGCTGGTACTTGTCAGACCAGATGTAGGGGGAAGTTGGAGGAGCCAGACCATGGGAATCCAGGGAGGTTATGGGGTCCAAGAAATGATCTCCCCTGACCTTGTCCTCCCTACATTTACACTTCACTTTCTGCGGGCCACAGAGTCCTTCGGAGATTGCCAGAACCAGCTGCGGCCTTGGTACCAGGGAGAGAGCACTCTGGGCTGTGTGTGTGTGTGCATGTGCGTGTGTGTATGTGTGTATTACTGAGGATCAATCCCAGGGGTGCTCTACCACTGAACTCCAATCCCAGCCCTTTTAATTTTTAATTCTTTTGAGATAGAGTTTCGCTATGTTACCCAGGCTGACCTTGAACTTGCCATCCTCCTGCCTCAGCCTCCCAAGTAGCCGGATTGACACGCATCTGTACCTGGCTTTCATTTATTCTTTTGTTGAACAAATGCATGTTGAGTGCCTTCTCTTTGTCTGACACTGCTCTGGGCAGTGGGGGGCACCATGTCCAGCAGAAGATGTGTCCTTAGATAGCACATGGTGAGACAGGGCAGAAAAACAAATGTCATAATGACACAGAATGAGAAAAGGTGACAAGGGTATGGAAAAAAATAGAGTAGTCTAAGAGGGACAGAGTGTGCAGACAGAGGTTAGGGAGTGAGTTACAGCTTTAATTTGAAAGGTCAAGGTAGGCCACCAGGAGAACGTGGGGTTTGAACCAACAGTTGTGGAAGATGAGGGCAAGGCACGTGGGTACCAAGGCACAGCTGCCAGTGGCCGGAGCACGCACAGAGGCTGGAGTGGACTGAGCAAGGGGATCTAAGTAGGTACAGTTAGCTAGGTGGAGGGCCCTGTCAGTCACCTTCCTCATCACTGAGGCACAATACCTGACACCTACAGCTTAAAGAAAGAGAGGTTTATTTTGGCTTATAGTTTCAGGGGGGTCAGTCTATGGACAGCTGGCTCTAAGGCAGGGTGTGGTGGAGGAAAACTACTACGTCATGGTGACAAGGAAGCAGAGGGAGAAGGGAGGAGCTAGGGAGGGAGATTTACTCTTCTGGACCACACCTGCAATGACCCACCTCCAGCCAGGCCCCACCTCCTAACAGCAAGTCAGCCAAGGGCCCCATGATCCAATCACCTTCAAAAGCCCCGCCTCTGAACACATGAGGCTTTGGGGGAATGTTCGAGATCTAAACTATAACAGGGTCCTGTAAGCCATAAGAGGCCTTTGGCTCACCCCCTGACTGAGCCCTGAGTGGGCTCCAGCCAGAAGGATAATGAAGTATTGTGGTCTAGCTTAGGTTTCAGAAGAGTCTCACTCCCAGCTGCTGGACTAGAAAAGTGCGGCAGGACAAGTGGCAAGGCAGATGCAGGGAGACCAGAGGAGCCTGGAAAAGGAATCCAGGCAGGGTGTGGACAGGGAGAAGTGGCCAAATTCCAGGGAGGTTAGGGTGAACCAGGGAAGGGAAGGTTGCCTTTTTATAGGTAAGAACAGTCCAATGTAGTACTACCATAGAGTCCACAGGTAGAGTGGACAGGGGTTGTAGAAGGATTGGATATGGTTTGCAAGAGAAAGGGACAAGTCAGAGGTGACCCCGAAGATTCGGGACCAGGGAGGGAGGGAAGGAGTTGCCGCTCACCAGTGTGGGCAGGCTGAAGAAGAGGGCAGTCCTGTCCTGGGCCTGTTGCGTGGATGTCCCATAGCTGTCTTAGCAATGGCTCCCAGGTGAACAGTCTAGGGACACAGATGTGGGCTGGTATCCACTGCTGCCAGGGGGGAGTCAAGACACACTTATTAAAGGAAAGGAGCCAGGATGGGACTCCCCGAGGCAATAGCCCCAAGGCCATTTGGTTGTGACCACTCTGTAGGTTCCTGTGAAGTGAGGCAAGGCCCCAACAGCTTGATGCCCCATCTCTGGCCTCCCCAACTGTTGCCTAGTTAAGTCTTGGGGCTTTGGTTCATTCTCTCCCACTGGCAGAGGCTCACACATGGGGTTCAGTGGATCAAAGGAACCAGGCCACAGTTACATAGCTCAAAAGTCACAGAGCCCTACTGGGTTGGTTGCCTCAGGGTTGGCTTTTTTGTGGCCACTCCCTGGTGCCCTTAAACCCTGCAGTAACCCCCGCGTGCCCTCGGGCTTTGCCTTCTGCCACAATACCAGGTGCCTTATCATTCGTCCACAGTTGCTGAGCCCACCCCAGGCCTGGCCCTATGCTGGGAGTTGGAGGGTGTGAGGAGTGGAGGGCTCCCTTTGGGCTCTTGTCCACATGGGAGAGAGGTTGTGTTTACACAGGTCTGTGTGGCATCATGCAGCCTGGTTCCCTGCCACAGCTCCATGCTGACAGGTGTCCTTGAATCTGCTGCCAAAGCTAGTGAAACCTACTTTCTCTTTGGTAAACAACACCCACTTTTACATCTCTGGAAGCTGTTCCTCAACAATCACTGGATAATGAGCGCAAACTCGGTAATAAAATTCTAGGAAAACATCAGCGGACTTTGTCATCCTTACTCAGCTGGCTGACAAGGCCACACAGGACAAAGCAAGGGACTGTCCTTCAGAGTTGAGGTCCTCAAGAGGCCTCCTGAGGGGAGACTAGCATTGGAGATGTCCCCAAGGATGGGCTGTCTGGGTGAACTGGATGGGCTTGCCAAGTTGGAAGGCAGGATGGGCTTCTGTGTTAGGGAGCTATGTGTCACTGTGACAAAATGCCTGAGGCAATCACAATTTAAAGGAGGAAGGTTTATTCTGGCTCATGATTTCAGAGGGTCCAGTCCATGGTTAGCTGGCTCCATTGCTCTAGACCTGTGGTGAGGCAGGAACATCATGGTGGAAGGGCTCAGTGGGAAAGAGCTCATCTCATGACAGCCAGGAAGCAGAGAAAGGGAAGGAGCCAGAGAGAAAGGGGCCAGGGACCAGATATAGTCCCCAAGGCCACACCCCATGATTCACCACTTCACTTGGGCCCTAGCTCATTTCCGTCTCCTCCAATAATGCCATCAAATTATGATCTCATCAGTGGGTTAATCCACTTGAAGTTAGAGTCCTCATGATCTGCTTGCTTCTCTGAAAGTCCATCAGCTGCCAAAAAAGTCTTTAGCCTGTGAGTTTTGATGACATTTCAAATCCAAACAGTAACAGCAAAATGCCACATGGAATAAGACAGATGGAGGGTCTACACTTGCACACACCTTCCAGGGTCACACCTCGAACCCAATATCCAGTGAAAGAAGCCAGAAGACAAGGCACATACCATACAATTTACCTTATAGGAAGGTCCAAAATGGCAAAACAAATCCATGTTGCTAGAAGTTGGGACAGGGCTCCTCCTTGGAGTAAGTACTGACTCAAAGGGGACAGGAGCCTCTTGGAGCTGGTGGTGTTTCGTCTCTCGATTCAGATGGTGCTGTGTGTGAGGCATATGCTTCAGATATGTGTGTTTTTCTATAAGTAGATTATACTTGAACATGAAATGTTTTTAAAATGGGAAAGACAAAGGGTCAGGCAGGGCCTGATCAGCTATGTCTGCTTCACCCTCATCCCCAGTTCCTGCCCAGGCCTGGTGGTGGACCCAGCTCTGTGACCCACCTGTCATGGGCTCGGCAAGACTGAGCAGGTCCTCAGCTCCTACAGTCGGGCAATGGCTGGATCCTGCACAGGGCTCTGGACTGTAAGATGCATGTGGCCCAACCTCTGCCCATGGGAGCTTGGGTGGAGGGGTGACACCAAACCCCTGACTCAAGTCACTCAAGGCCTGGGGCTCTGGGAGGAAGGTGATCAGGGTGGAGGAAGTAGGTCCCAGGTTGTGAGCGTTCTGGAGAGGACACGGTTGGGCCAAGGTATTGAAGGGGACCTGCAGAGTAAGTTGAGGGTGAAGGGAATGTGAGGAGAGAGGTGGCAGGAGAAGGCTGGGGGGCCTCCAGAGTCAAAGCGAAGGCCCTGGGTTCAATCCTCAGTAACCTTAAAAAAACAAAACAAAACAAAAAAAAAAACAGGGCATGCAGGCTAGTTCCCTTCTGTGAGATATTTTGTTAAAATGGAGAACTCAAGGCCAGAGAGTTCCATAGCTCACAAAGATCATTCAATGCCAGACAGAGGTGGTACTATGCGGCAGGGAGAGTGGGCCGAGGTGGGGAGTGCAGCCAAAGAAAGCACTGGAAGAGGAAAGGGCCAAGCCCTGGGCACTCTCACCCCAAGAGGGGAAGCTGCAGGAAGGCTGAGCCCAGGATCCAGGTCTTGGGGAGTCGGGAGGGGAGAGACTAGCGTCCCGTGGCCACGGCCCATGAAGGTGTGTGAGTGGGACTGGTATCACGGCACAAGCCCGAAGGGGCGAGCAGCAGGGGTGTTGCTGCCGTGTTAGCCCTGTGGAAATCCAGGCCCAGGGAGGTGAGAAGTTAAGCAGCTTGCCCAAGATCACACAGCTCAAAGAGGAGAAGCAGGACTCCACCTGCCATCCAGCTGCCACTCCCTCCCCAGGAGCCCACAGGACCTCGGGCCTCCGTGTTGTCCAGGTGGCCAGGAGCTTGCTGGAAGCAGGCTGGTCCTGGCAGGTCATGGAGGTGTCATGTACGAGGTGGCTGAGGACGGATGGGAGTCGTCTGAGGGACAGCGGGAAGTGGGGGCCGATGCTCAGGAGTGGCCTGAGCTGCTGGTGTGACTTTGGGGGGTCCTCGGTACCATCCGTGAACAGTGATGGCAGAGAGGGCGAAAGGCCAAGGTCAGAACCCAGCACAGGGGTGGGCTGCACAGGGTCTTCTGGGAGGAAGAGGGAAGGAGAGAGCAAAGGACGCTCGCCGGGGAGTGGGATGACCCGGAGAGAGCGGATTAAGAGGGATGGGACAAGCTGCACTGAAGGGTCAAGCCCAGAGAAGGGTTCCCTGGAGTCCGGCAGCCGGGGAGGGTTCCTAAGTGACCAGTTTGTACTGGATACCTCTACAGTGAAGCCCTAGCTAACAAGCCCGTCCCAACACACAGGGCATCCAGCCACTCTTCAGTGGCTCCATTAAAAATACTGATGCGTGCCTATAAAGTCAGATACTTGGGAGGCTGAGACAGGAGGATCACAATGTCAAAGCCAGCCCAGGCAACTTAGGAAGACCTTGTCTCAAAATAAAAAATAATGGTAGCGTGCCCGTCTAGTGTGCCCAAGGCCCTGGATTCAATCCCCACCCCTGCAACAGCAAATAAATAAAAAATGAAAAGGACTGGGGACATAGCTTAGTGGTAGAGTGCTTGCCTAGCATGTGCAAGGCCCTGAATTCAGTCCCCAGTATTCAAGGGGGAAAAAATAGTACTGAGACAACCAAGCCCTCGAAATCACCACACATTTGAGGAAAATCTCCAATTTGAATGATAGAAACCAAAGAAAACATCAGAGAAACAAAAAAGGAGAAGCAGGTTTGCGTGCACGTATAACTTGGATAATAATCCAAATGAGAATCATTTAAGTTGGCAATTCGAAGGGAGGTGGTTTTATTCTCCGGCAACAGTCATCTTTAGGTAGATGAGATTGTGGGTGATTCTCGTTATTTGTTTACATTTTCTGAGCTTTGTGTAAAGAACAGTTAATGCTAAAAACAAAAACAAAAAACAAAACCAAAAAAAAAAAAAAATACAAAACAGCTAGTGCTTTGCAAGAAGAGAGAATGATGGGCCAGGGATTTAGCTCAGCGGTTAGAGTGCTTGCCTCGCAAGCACAAGGTCCTGAGTTCAATCCCCGGCACCAAAAAAAAAAAGCCCAAAAAACAAAACAAAAAAAGCAAGAAGAGAGAACGAAAAGATTAGAACACTGGTGATTTTGGAGGAAGCAATCTCAGTAAAACATGTTTATGAATCAATTTACTTTCCTGTTTCTTTCCAAAAACAGTTCTTAGCTTCGGTTGTAGGATGAGGCAAGGCACAGGCCAGTAGGTGGCCAGTAGTGAGACCAACAATCCTTTGCCGAGGACAGAGCAGTTTCCAGGTCAACCCTGCTCCAGCCAGGATGATCCGTGACCCTAAACTTTGTAATTTGCAAAGATCTCTCCCTTATTCCCTTGAGTCTCAAGCCACCCAGCAAGGACAATGGGCAGGGCACGGCTGCTCCTGTCTTAGAGGAAATGAAGGCTAAGGCCCAGGGAACCCTCCTGTCACTTTCTTGGGAGAGACCTCTGAAACTATGCGTGTGTTGTGTTGATAAGATAAAACATTAATTCTTTTTAAAAAGAATCTAAAATGACAGGAAGCAAGTGGGCCTGGAAGGGGTGGCCTGAAAGAAGCACAGGGATGGAAATATTCTATATCTTTATTGTGGCCGTGGTTTTGTGGGTATATGCAATTGTCAAACTCACTGAATTGGACACTTAAAGGGGTGTGGTTTATCGCACTTAAATTACACCTCAATTAGAGGGACACGGCTCATATGAGAAAATGAAGGCCAGCACCACTCCCTGGTGGCTCACACCTGGCCTACAAATGATCACCTGCTCTTATACACAGTATGATCAAAACAGTGTGTGTCTAAATTAAAACATTTATTACGGTAAAAGACATATTGCTATTAATTTCTCTCAAAGTCCTCCCCCTCACTTGAAATACTTACCCACTTTTCTTGCCACTTTCTTTTTTTTTTTTCCTTGCCACTTTCTGAAGCAGTTCTGGAAGTCTTTTTTCCTAAGAGTCTTTACAAGGTGTGATCAAAAATACAAAGAATACTGCTGCCAAGTGCCATCCAATGAGAAAGGAGGCTTGTAAAACCACTGTGGTGTGTCCTCATCTGCCTTATTCTGAGGATCTGGCACTGTACGACTCCTGGCTCTTCCTCAAATTCAAAACAACCGTGAAAGTTAAATATTTTTGAATTGATTCAGGACAACAAGGCAGTGCAAATAAAGACACTCAGGTCCAACAAGCCTAAGGCCCTGAGTTCGATCCCCAGTACCCTCCCCCGCTCCCGGCCGAAAAAAAGACACTGAGGAAAGAGGGCTTCTGGAACTGGTCCAGGAAGTGGCAAGAACACTAGGTTAAGTGATGGAACTGAGGGGGGATGTTCTGAGGGGGATTCATGGCAATGTGTCTTCCACGGTACTAAATCTTTTAATTTAAACACTCCCTGTATTCTCCGGTCACACTGTGTATGTACTCAGGCCTCTCACCCACATCCGTCCTTCCTGCACCCCTACCCCACAGACAGACCACCTCCCTGGTCCAGCTATCTCCCTGAAGATCAGCCCAACTCCCCAGGAGGTTGCCACCTTGTTGAATTGTCCTCTCTGTCCCTAGGACTCCAACCTGTCTGTGTATACAGACAACCCAGACCTCACTCCCTGCTTCCAGAACTCTCTGCTCGCCTGGGTCCCCTGCATCTACTTGTGGGCTGCCCTGCCCTGCTACCTGCTCTACCTGAGGCACCACCATCATGGCTACATCGTCCTCTCCCATTTGTCCAGGCTCAAGACGGTCAGGGCTTGGGGCTCTCCTCTGGTCGGGCTGGGACCCCCCCAACCTCTGTCCAGTGGCTGGATTGGGTTCCCCACCCTCACCTGCCCTGAAGCCCTGGGCCACAGCTGCCAGCCAACTGTGTCTGCAGCCAGCAGAGAAACATTCCCTGCCTGGGGAAGTAACTTCCTGTTCAGCCCCAATGCAGCTTCCCACCCCATCCCAGGGAGCTTCTGCCCAGGGCTCGTCCCAGCCCCAGGTCCGGGTCCAGGTCCAGGAGGGTCTGGTGGCTTCTGATGGCTTTGGGAGCAAAGCCCCTCCCCAGCAGGGACTAAGGATGGGGACTCCAACCTGTGCCCTCTTCTTAGGCCCTGGGCGTCCTGCTGTGGTGTGTCTCGTGGGCAGACCTCTTCTACTCCTTCCACAGCCTGATCCACGGTGGGGCTCCTGCCCCCATCTTCTTTGTCACCCCCCTGGTGGTGGGAATCACTATGGTCAGTGTGGGGCCCCGGAAGTGGGCGGGTTGGCCTCCATGGGCTGCAGTTTATGATGGGAGACCTGTGGGCTCTGAGGTGAAGGCGGGACACCCCCAGAAGAGGACAAAGGTGACTCCAGAAGTCACATGGGGTGGGTAGGCAGGTCCGGATGTGTGGGTCTGGGTGCGCATGCTCCTGCCCAGCCTCCCTGGCCTCCCCACACAGGTGTTGGCCACCCTGCTGATCCAGTATGAGCGGCTACGTGGGGTGCAGTCCTCCGGGGTCCTCATCATCTTCTGGTTCCTCTGCACGGTCTGTGCCATCGTCCCCTTCCGCTCTAAGATTCTTTCGGCCATGGCAGAGGTAAGGTGTTGCAGGTGGGGCTCCTGCAGGGTGACCTCGTGCTGAGGTCACTGCCAGGCTCCAGGCTGCTGGGTTCGAGGCCCGCCTTCCCCTCCCCAGCCCAGGACCGCCTCCCTTCAGCAGCTGTGTTGCTTCTCACTGGCTGCGTGGCTGCGGGCTGGTAGGCAAGAGGGGGCCCAGAGAACAGCGGGAAATGGGTCAAGGATGCCCCACCGTTGGGTGCTCTTGGGGATGCAGAAGACACCCTGGCACTGGCCGCCACCCCCAGGGCAATGTCAGTGCCCGTGTTCATGTGCATAAAGAGGCCCAGCTTCCCCGGGGTCCTACTACTGTGTTCTCCCCCTTTCTCATCTCCTGGCCTCTGCTCTGCTCTTGGGAAGGCGGGGCTATGACCCCCAGTTCTCCCTCTTGGTGGGAGCTGGCAAGGGGAGTAGCCAGGGGCATGGGCTCTCAACCACCCCACCCGCTCACCGCGGGATCTCAGCACAGTGCTTAACCCTTCCCAGCCCCGAGTGCCCATTGCAGTATTTGCAGGGAATAAGTTTCCCAGCTGTAGGCTGTGGCCTGGTACACGGGTAATGCAGGGAAAGTGCTGGTACATGCCCAGCCCTGGGTGAGTCCTCACTGGCCACTGCCCCCACCACCTTGATCCTTCCCTGTCTCACAGAATACTCTGGGTGAGGCCCTTCTAGGGCTGCCTCCCTCCCCAGAGGGGCCCTGACACCCCGGCGCTCCCGAGCCTCCTGACATCCTCTCCTCTCCCCCTAGGGGACCATCTCAGACCGCTTTCGCTTCACCACCTTCTACATCTACTTTGCCCTGGTGTTCTTTGCCCTCATCCTGTCCTGCTTCAGAGAGAAGTCACCACTTTTCTCCCCAAAGAATAAAGAGCCTGTGAGTTTGTCCTGGAGGGTGTGGGGCCTCCACAGCCTGCTCCCTGACCCAGCCCATCCCCCCATCCCCCCAAAGGAGGGAGATGCTACTGCCATGGTCTGTAAACTGAGGCTGAGAGCAGGAAGCATCGAGGCCCTCCCTTCCCCCCTCGCTGTGCTGTGAGGGGCTGGGGGACACCCCTGATCCCCTGCATCCTATTCTTTCACCCCTAGAACCCCTGCCCAGAGGCCAGTGCTGGCTTCCTGTCACGCCTGACTTTCTGGTGGTTCACGAGGTGAGCTGCCCTTGGCTCTGGCCTGGACTACAGGGAGGGAGAGATGCAGGAGAGAAGGAAGGGCAGGCCAGAGCCCAGACTCCTGAGGAGGTGACCCTGCCCACATCCCCACTCCAAGGGTGCAGCTGGGCAAGGGGGATGCCAGGACCAGGGGCTGAGCAACGAAGCTGGCCTGGCCCAGCTGTGCTCCTAGGCTGGAAGTCAACCCTGCATCTTGCGGCCACAGGGACTGGCCCAGGGACGAGAAGGGATCGTAATTTGTTCTGAGCTCTTCCGTCTGGGAGAAGCTTGCAACTTGTCATCTCCTTGGCTGCCCCTCAGAATGGCCTGAGCAGGCTAATTGTGTCTGTGACCTGGGTGACAACTCATTAACCACACAGGCCCAGGAAGCACCTGAGACCTGGCTGAATCCATCCTCATCCAAGCTTGCCTGGCACGGATTTCATCACCTGGGCCTGGGGACAGATGGGCGCCTGGGAGGAGGGGGAGGGAGGGGCAGTGACCCGCAGCCTGTTTCCTGTGGGGCATTGGAGACTCTGCCCTTTCTCGCGGCACCAGACGAAGACCCTCCTATTCTGGAGACCGTGGGACCCCAGAGACCCCGGCCCCGGCAGTCGCAGCTACTAAATTCTGAGCTTGTGTGGGGCTTCCTATCCGCCCTTCCCAGGCTGGCCATCCTCGGCTACCGGCGTCCCCTGGAAGAGCGGGACCTCTGGACTCTGAGTGAGGAGGACTGTTCCCACCGGGTGGTGCAGCGGCTGCTGGAGGCGTGGCAGAAGCAGAAAAAACACACAGTGGAGTAAGGCCTTCCCCGGGTCCCCTCCCTGTCCCCACTGCCCTGGCCCCTCAGGGCACCTCTGGCCCCGAGTGCAGGCCTGGGTGGGGCCTGCCGTCCCAGGCTCTGCCAATGGCCGACACTTAGTCTGTCCCGGGAACGGTCCCTGGCACTTAGATTAATGCATTTAATCTCTCACCAGCCCCAGAGTGCAGTTTCCCCGTGATACACAGGGGGACACTGAGGCACCAGAGGTTTAATGGTGTCCCCAGCTGGAATCCGTGTCCAGCCCTCAGGCCTGGAGGTCCTGCTCCTACCGTTGCTCTCTCCAGCCTGAGCTCAAGCATAGATTCAGGGGCCTCCTTCAGGAGGAGATGGGCCGGCCCCTCTGTCCTGTCTCCTCCCGTCTGGAGGCCTCTCCAACTGAGAGGTCTTTGCCCTAATGGCCCCACATCCAAGACCCCAGATCCATCTCCAGCCAAGTGCCTTGCAAAGACAGCCAGGGCAGAGTCCCTGCCCACTCCTGACCCCAGAAGGGCACTATCTTCCCTCCCACACACTGCCTAGGCCCTGGGAGTTCGAGGCTTACTCAGCCCAATGCCCCCTGCTGGCCACTGGCTGTTGGAGGAACCGAGGACTTGGGCTTGGGTAGCAGCATCTTGGCTTCCATGGCTTGGGGCCACCAGGAAGGCCTATCCCCACCAACACCTCCCCAGCTGCCTACTGTGCCCCTTCTCTGGCGCACCTTGCCAGCTGCACCCTCTCCCTGTTCTCCTGCCTGGAGACTAGGCCCCTGGCCTCCGTTTCCTCCTCATGTCCTCCCTGGAGCCAGCCCTGGGGAGACCAGGAGGGCCAGCGGCTGGGAAGAGCGGAATCCCCTAGAAATCCTCATGCTGTCTGGCCCCCTCCCAGTTTTGAGAGCCAAGGGGATGGCTCCTCACATCCCGTTGCTCCCCTTCCTCAGTCCTACCCAGCCGGCCTGGCCCTTGGTCTCACAGGCCTGGTGCCCATTCCTTCCCTGCCTCTTCCTCACCGACCAGACCCAAGTCTGCGGCAGCTCATGGGAAGAAAGTGTCTGACGAGGATGAGGTGCTGCTGGGGGGCCGGCCCCGGGCCCGGGAGCCCTCCTTCCTGTGGGCCCTGCTGACCACCTTCGGCTCCAGCTTGCTCATCAGCAGCTGCTACAAGCTCATCCAGGACCTGCTGTGCTTCGTCAATCCGCAACTGCTCAGGTCTTGCCACCCTGCCTCCTTAGTGCTGCCCCCTAGGGCTAGTCCCCAGGGTGGGGACCGACAGACAGGAAAAGGAACCCCAGCCCTGTCCCTGCTTCCTGTGTGACCCTTAGCAGGTGTCATTGCCTCTACCTCCGTTTCCCATGAGCAGGAACCACAGTGGGTCCCTTCCATGCCTTCTCTCCGTAACCCTTCCTTCTTTCTGTACCTTATTCATGTTTTACAAACACCAAAGCAGACCCTCAACACAGACAGGTGAAGGGACTCGGCCCAGAGCATACAGCTGGCAAACAAGAGTCACATCTGAGTGCAGGGCTCTGAGTTCCGGCCATGCTGCTCTTTCTGCCACTACCAGGCTCTGCTGTCTGTCATGCAAGAGCTTGGACTAGAAGGGGCTCTCCAAGGACAGGGTGGGTGCAGAACTGCCTAGCAACTGAGCCTGCTCCTTGCCCTCCTCGTGCACATTCATTCATTCTGTAAACGATTAAGCCCTGGGGGCCGAATGCTGCTAAACACCAGGGATGCAGAGATAGTAAGACATGGTCTTCAGGTCTTGTGGGAGAAACCAAGCAGAATTCAATTAGAATACAGCGGGGAGAGGTTCACCAGGTGTCTGGAACATCCGGGAAGGTCCAGGAAGGCGGCCTGAACAGTGCAGGACCCTTGGCAGCTCGGGAGCTAATCAGGTTTGGAGGCACAAGTAGGTGTAGAAGGAGGGGAAAGTAAACCCCGGGCAGTGACAAAGGACTAATGCAGTTTGACTCAAGACTCCAAGCGGCTCTCACTGCAGGGCAAAGGGCAGGAGGGTGGGGCAGGAAGCAGAGGGTGTGCCAGGCCTGGGCTGGCTGAAGGGAAGCCAGGGAAGGGTGTCTGCTTTGTGCTTCAGAAGGAGGGCGAGGCCGCCGGCAGTGTGGAAAGTGTAGGGCAGGGCTGCTGGGTGGAAGTAGGCGAAGCAGGTCAGATGGGCGTGCAGGTGGGAATGGGACTCAGAAGCTAACCCAAAGCTGGGTGTGGAGTCCCAGGCAGGCTGGGGTCTGGCCTAGGTACCTGAAGGATGTTGGACTTTTCACTGAGCAATGAACTCGGGAGGAGCAGGCAGAGACTGGGCGTGGGGCAAGGGCCTGGACTGAGTCCTGGCCGTGCTGGGCCAGAGGTGTTGGTGGGCCCAGATTCCCAACTGGCAGAGCCATAACCCGGGTCTGGGGCTCGGCCGTCCTGGAGAGCCCATGGGAGGCGGAGGTAGGAGGGCCCCGCAGAGCCCCAGGGATCCTGGCCTGTACAAGGAGAGCCCTGGATGGCCTCACAGGGCCACAGCTGGACACACGGAAGCTGCGAGGGGCGCGGGACAGAGCACAGCCGCAGTGCAGGAAGCTGGCCCGCAAACTAGATCCTGCGGAAGGTGACGAGGAGTTGGTTAGGGACTGCCAAGGGCATAGGTTGGGTCAGAGGGCAAGAGGACGCCCAGAAAGCCAATGGAAAGAGAGGTGTATGGTTGACAGGGCTGCCCCAGTACATAGGCACCGACTGGTGGCTTGAAACAACAGAAACACATTCCCAAAATTCTGGAAGCCAGAGGTCCAAAACCAGGACTGGGTCCTTCAGGAGGTCATGGACGGGACTCTGTCCCATGCCCCTCCGCAGGCATCCGCTGTTGCCAGCAGTCCTGGTGCGGCTCCCATCTCGTGGTATCTTTGTGTGTCAATCCTCTCCTCTTGCAGACACGCATTCCCATACAGCTCATCTTTACTTAGTTACAACTGCCAGGCCCTGTGTTCAAATGAGGCCAGATTTGTAGACTTCAGGATCAGGCCCTGAACATTTTAGACACAATTCAGCCCCTAGAAAAGGGAAGGCCTGGCTCTGGGATGGCTGGTGGGCTCTGTGTGCTCAAGGGACGGTTCGCCCCACCATGGAGAGACCTGGTCATGTCAATGAGGGGAGACCCAGGAGTGCCCGGGGAGGGAAAACTGTTGAGGATCCCGCACCTCCAGGCCTGTTCCTGTGGAGGTGGTTGGGATCCAAGGCTCGGTGAGGCAAGATTGGGCTTGAAGTGCTGGAGGGACACACCCGTCTTCCAAGGCAAAGAGTGAGGGCAGGTGTTTGGAGGGAAGTTTGTGGGCGACAGGGAGTGGTTAAATGGGAAGACTGAGCGGCCGAGAAGGGCAGGGTGTGGGGACGGGTCAAAAGGTAAGAGAAGAGGGATAAAGAAGGCCAGGAGAAGGAGGTGGACAAGGGCCCGGAAGGCCAGCAGGCAGCGCTGGGGCTGCTGGTGTCAGAAGGATGGATTCGAGGGGCAAGAGTCGGCGTGGCCCTGTGACATTCTCCAGAACCTTCTGCAGCCCAGGAGAAGGAGCAGGAAGGCCTACTCAATGCAGAGTGGCATTGCTTCCTGTCACATGGATCAAGGAGGTGACAGGCAGCCAGGCGTGTTGGCACACACTTACGACCCTAGCATTCTGAAAGGTTGAGGCAGGAAGATCACAAGTTCAAGTCTCACCTGGGGAACTTAGCAAGATCCTGTCTCAAAGTAAAAAATATGTTTAAGAGACTGGGGATGTGGCTGAGTGTGAGGTCCTGATTTCAATCCCCAGTACTGGGGAAAAAGGGGGGATGAGAGGCAGGGGGCAGGGCTGATGGTAAGAGGGCAACAGAGGGCTGGGCAGCAGGCCCAAGTGGGACAGGGAAGGGGACCTTGAGGTCTGACGCCCTGGCCCCTGTAGGTGGTGAGGATGGGGGCAGGGAACGCCAGAGCATCCACCCTCACGCCTCCCCCAACTGGCTCCCCGCAGCATGCTGATCCGGTTTATTTCCAACCCCGACGCCCCTTCCTGGTGGGGCTTCCTGCTGGCCGGGCTGATGTTTGTCAGCGCCATGATGCAGACCCTGATCTTGCACCAATTTTACCACTGCATCTTTGTGTCAGCCCTGAGGGTCCGCACGGGGATCATCGGCATCATCTACAGGAAGGTCAGCAGGAGCAGGGTGTGGGGAGAGGCCGGCCCGGACAGCTCGGGACCAGCTCCCAGGCTGGTCCATCCTCTATTGTTCCCTGCAGGCCCTGGTCATTACCAACGCAGTCAAACGTGAGTCCACAGTGGGAGAAATGGTCAATCTCATGTCGGTGGACGCTCAGCGCTTCATGGACGTCTCTCCCTTCCTCACGCTGCTGTGGTCAGCCCCACTGCAGATCATCCTGGCCATCTACTTCCTCTGGCAGGTGACTCTCCAGCCTTCACCTTGCTCTCCTCCCCCGCCCCGCCTCCCTTCTGACGAGAGGAAGCCAGTCTGGGTCACACACGCTTAGCTTCCCTCGGCGCTGGGGAACTTGGATGCTGGTGTGTGCAACTGAACCTTCCCCGCCTGTGCCATGACCCCTCCTCCAAAGGCCCGGGGCAAGGGGACTTGGAGGCACCAAGGGAGTGGCTCGGGCTGTTGCTATCTGTTTGCATTGACCTTCCAGTGCCTCCTGACAGCCTTTCAGGTCTGCTATCTGCCATCATTATCTGATGGATGGCTGCCCCTGCCAATGTTGTGGTCATTCTGGTTTTCCGTCCCATCTCGCCGACTGACACCTTTGCCTCGTGTCCACCACGCTTCAGATCTCTGTCGGGTTCTGCCTGTTGGTGTTGGCCTATCTGTCCATCTGTCTTACTGACCTCCCTGTGCCTCCTCAGATCCTGGGTCCCTCTGTCCTGGCGGGTGTGGCGCTCATGGTCTTGCTGATCCCACTCAATGGTGCTGTGGCCATGAAGATGCGAACTTACCAGGTGGGTGCTGTTGGCGGCGAGCTGCTCCTGCCGGGAGCACCTGGCCAGGCTCCTGGGGAGCCTCTTAATTTCCTTGCTTCTGAGTATGGACACCCACAAGCCACTTGCCCAAACCTTAGCTCCGTCAACCCCCCTCATAGACCAAGGTCTGGGGAGGTTGTGGCAGTCCAGAGTCTGGCAGTGCTGGGACTTGAACATGGGCCTCGCGGGGACTTTTCCTACTCTATGCTGTGCTAAGCAGAGGTGGCCAGTCATCTAGTCTATTTGCAAACATTTACAGAAGTCTTGGGGAGCTTCCCACCGCATGAAGAATAAAAGACCAACACCCTAAGACCGTGCGCTGGGCTCCCAAGGACCTTGCAAGTCCTCATTCTCTTGATGTGGTCGTGTTTCAGCAAAATCGGCCTTCTCTCTTTTCTCCAAGTACTAAGTTCTGTGTCCCTCTGTGTTGGTTTGTTTTGTTTTGAGACAGGGTCCTGAACTCACCATATAGCCCAGCTGGCCAAAAACTCACAGCAGTCCTCTTGCTTCAGCCTCCAAGTTCTGGGAGAATAGGTGTGCGCCGCCACAGTTCTGCATACCTCTGGGCCACCACATACACTGTCCCCTCTGTCCATCACTCTTCACCGCTGTGGGCCTCTCTAACTCCTTTCCTTCCTTACCTTGGTATAAACTGACTTCCTCCAGTGGCCCACCTGGTACCCAGCCCCACCCCATTGTTCTCGCACAGCACACTCTTATTTCCCTTTAGGGCACACATCATGATTTATGATTAAGCATTTATTCAGTAATTAGTTCTCATTATCTGCCTCCCCCCTCAGACTGTCAGGAGTGTGATGCAGAGCAGGCCCTCAATATGTAGGGGTTGAGTAGATAAATTAATTTGGGGCCCTGCGTGTCGGGTTAGCGTCTGTGGAAGCTTGCTGTCTACCTGGAGATACAGAAGGGGCTGGCGATACAACCCGAGGGAAGCACAGTGCGCTTTAGGAACCCGGGGGAGGGTCAGAGGACGCTGCCTGGGATGGTCAGCAATGGTGGCACTGAGAGTGGAGCTGAATCTCCCAGGCGGAGGACATGGGGAGGAGGAGATGGGGATGGCACCCCAGGCCCGGCAGGGAGGCCGAGGTAGCTTGAGAATGGCGTGTGACCATGGCTGCAGTGGATGAGGACCGGGTGGAAGTGAAGACCTGGTGTGTCACCATTGCTCTCTGCACCGCACAGGTACAGCAAATGAAGTTCAAGGACTCTCGCATTAAACTGATGAGTGAGATCTTGGGAGGCATTAAAGTGCTGAAGCTGTATGCCTGGGAGCCCTGCTTCCTGGAGCAAGTAGAGGGAATCAGGCAGAAGGAGCTCCAGCTGCTGCGCAAGGGCACCTACCTCCAAGCTGTCTCCACCTTTATCTGGGTCTGCAGCCCCTTCCTGGTGAGGCTGCCCCTGGGCTGGGCTCCTGCCTCCTGCTTGGCCAGCCCAGGCCCCACCGTAACACCTGCTCGCATGCCACCCAGGTGACCCTGATCACCCTCGGGGTGTATGTGTGCCTGGACCCGGACAACGTGCTGGACGCCGAGAAGGCCTTTGTGTCCGTATCCTTGTTCAATATCTTAAAGCAACCCCTCAACATGCTGCCCCAGTTAATCAGTGGCCTGACCCAGGTAACCCGGCCAGGGCTGGGCTTCCACTAGTGTGAGGGCAGGGGTGAGGCCAAGGAAGGGTCGCTTAGGGTCAGGGGACGATCAGCGAGAGCTCCTGGAGTTGGGGCCATTCGGAGACAGCTTCTGAGTTCCGACCTGGACCTTTTCTTTGGGAAGCGGAGGCCATGGAAGATGCAGTCGTGGGAGGGGCCCAGCACCAGTGAGTGGGGCCTCGGCTGGGGGGCTGCCTTGCTTAGGAAGTTGGGGACCGAGCAAGGGGAGCAGGTGTAGGGGAGCAGGTGTGAGGGTCGAGCAGCCCCTGGGGCTAACTCACACCCTCCCGCAGGCCAGCGTGTCCCTGAAACGGATCCAGCATTTCCTGAGCCAGGATGAGCTAGACCTCCAGTGCGTGGAGAGAAAGACCATCTCCCCAGGTCTGGGATCCTCTGCCTGGGCTGCCCTCGCCCCAACCCTTACCCCAGAGCAGCCACTGAGCTTCCTCCTTCTCCCTCATCTGGGGCTTCTGCTCCCCCTCCCTCCCTCCCCCTCCTCATCTGCCCCAGCCCCTCCCCTCAGCCCTTCTTCCAGGGATCCTGCCCCCATCCTCTTGCTCCCAGGCCCCCTGCCTACTTCCCCACCCATGGACTCCCTGACCCTGTACATCTTGATCCTTCAGGCCACGCCATCACCATTCGCAATGGCACCTTCACCTGGGCACAGGACCTGCCCCCCACTCTGCACAGGTACCCACAGTGGGCGGGAGGCCAGGCCAATAGCAGCACCCTGTCTTCCTCCATCCTCCACTGGGAATGCAGGAAGGGCCTCCTCTAGCCAAGGGGGTGCCCAGAAGGGAGGAAGGCTGGGAACCAAATGGGATCCCTGCCTCTGACGGGGGCTCCTTGCTCCCAGCCTAGACATCCAGGTCCTGAAAGGGGCTCTAGTGGCCGTTGTGGGCCCTGTGGGCTGTGGGAAGTCCTCGCTGGTGTCTGCTCTGCTGGGAGAGATGGAGAAGCTAGAAGGCACGGTCTCCATGAAGGTGAGAGGGCAGGGGCTCCTGGGAAGGGCATAAGGCTTGCTCCAGTCACCGGCAAACCCTGAGGTGACCGTCTCCCATGGCCAGGGCTCTGTGGCCTATGTCCCCCAGCAAGCATGGATCCAGAACTGCACACTTCAGGAGAACGTGCTGTTTGGCCGAGCCATGAACCCGAAGCGCTACCAGCAGGCTCTGGAGGCCTGTGCCCTGCTAGCTGACCTAGAGATGCTGCCCGGTGGGGACCAGACAGAGATCGGAGAGAAGGTACAGGGTCCCTGCCCATCCCCAGGAGCCAGCATATATACCTGCCCACCTCAGCCTTGCCCAGGTGCATATCTAGTCACTCATTCATTCACACAGTCACGTAACATCGTGCCCAGCTCTGCACCAGGCAGAGGGGAAACAGGTCTCTGACCAAGGAGCCTACTCACGAATAGGTGGGGGCCACAGACTTCCCAGGAGCCAGGCTAAGGGCCTGTGCAGGCTACAGGGAGGGCGCTGAGGGGGAATCTGCAGGAAGAAAAGCATCATGTGAGCTGAATATGAACAGCTGAGGAGGCTCATCCTCCTCTATCCATCCGTCCGTCCTTTAGATTTCTGTTAAGCCAGGCAATACTGCACAGTAGTGGGTGCAAGAGCCTGAAATCTCTGCCTTCAAACACCTTACATTCCACTGGGGAAGATAGATGATAAGTGAGATAAGTAAAATATGTAACATATGAGGTAACTTCCAGAACTAAGCGGAAGAAATAAAGCAAGGCAGGAACACAGGAATATGTACAGGGCTGGGTTGTTAGGGTGGCTTGGGAAAGCCACACTGAGAAACAGAGAGCTGAACAAAGAGAGGGATCAAGCCCTGTAGGGGCCTTGGAGCCCTGTGTGGGGTAACAGAGCCCTGGCTGGTGCCATGGAAGTATATCTAGGGGCATCCAAGACTGAGAAGGGAGCTCAGAGTCTAAGGCCTTACATGGATATCAGACCGGCAAGGAGGCCAGGACAGCTGGTGCACAGCGAGCAAGGTGTCAGGCGGAGAAAATGTGGCCAGAAGGGTAACCAGGCAGCCAGGTCATTCAGGGCCTTGCAGGCCACCGGAAGCTGTGGCAGAAAGTAACAGAAAGCCACCAGAAGGTCTGGGTGGGACAGGCATTGCCATGCTCTTTGTCTCCCTGGAGGTGACAAAATGGAAGAGACTGAGTCAGGGCCATAAAGACTGGTTAAGATTTTGGCCTTTACTCTAAAAAACATGGGACGTGAGTGTTTGGAGGTTTTTGTGTTAATCAAGTAATTTTGTTTTGTTTATGGTGCTGGGGGTTAACCAGGGCCTCAAGCATGCGAGGCTAGTGCTCTACCCTTCATGTATACCCCAGCCTTTTTATTTTTTTAAGTTCGAGACAAGGTCTCAGTATGTTGCCCAGGTTGGACTCAAACTTGTAATCCTGTCTTAGCCTCCCAAGTAGCTGAGATTACAGGCATACACCACCTTATCTGGCTTTATTTATTTATTTGTTTTGTTTCATTTTGTTTTTTGAAACAGGGTCTCACTACGTAGCCCAGACTGGCTTTGAACTTGTTATATAGCCCAGGCTGCCTCAAACTCAAAATCTCCCTGCTTCAGCTTCCTGAGTGCGAGGGTTACAGGCATGGAACACTACACCCTGCTTAATCTATTTTTAATTGGGCAAAATGCTCACGATATAAAACGTACCACCATTTTTCAGCATGCAGTTTGGTCAAGTTAAGCGCACTCATTCTCTTTGTTACACAACAACCTCCAGAACCTTTTCTTCTTGCCAAACTGCCAGTCTGTCCTCATGGAACAGTCACTGTCCAGTCCTCCTCCACCAATACCCATTCCTCTCCTTCTCAGAATTTGACTCCACTGGGCACCTCGTGTTGGCAGACTCGCACAGAGCTTGTCTTCTTGTGAATAGCTTATTCCACACGGCACAGTGGCCCCCGAGGTGTATCCACGAGCCTCATGCTAGGGTCTGATCCTTCTCATGGTCGGTGGTGTCCACTGTACAAGGTACCACTGTTGACTTTCTGTTCATCTGTCTGTGGACGCTGGGCTGGCCAGGGCCACCAGCTGGCGGGGTGGCAAAGCAAGAGAGAAGGAAGCCTCACCCGTCCAGGAGGACACTGAGAGCCACTGTCCCTTCCTGGGTGGCTCCCAGCCTCCCAGACAGCTGTGCACCCTGTGAAATGTGGATCTAGAGGCCTGACTTGCTGTGTGACTTGGTGGGGCTGTCTGCCTCCTCTGTCCAGCACCCACCTCCACCTCTCCCTCCCTCCAGGGCATTAACCTGTCTGGAGGCCAGCGGCAGCGGATCAGTTTGGCCCGAGCTGTTTACAGTGATGCCGACATTTTTTTGCTGGATGACCCACTGTCAGCTGTGGACTCCCATGTGGCCAAACACATCTTCGACCACGTGATTGGGCCAGAGGGTGTGCTGGCAGGCAAGGTGAGGCCACAGGGTAGGGGCTGAGGCGGGCTCTATCCTCTAGGAGGGAGCTGGGGGAAACTTAGGGGTTCAGGTGGTACTGGAGGGCCCCGAGAGCGAGCACGGCCTGGATGCAGGGAAGCCCGTGGGGACACACACCCCGGGGTGGTGAGCAGGCTGTGCCAAGCACAGGGTGAGCTGCGGATGTCCCCACCTGTTCTCCCTGGCACACACCAGATGTGGTGGGACCAAGAGCCTGCTGCCTTCTCCACAGACTCGGGTGCTGGTGACACATGGCATCAGCTTCCTGCCCCAGACGGACTTCATCATAGTGCTGGCTGATGGGCAGGTGTCTGAAATGGGGCCCTACTCAGCCCTGCTGCAGCATGACGGCAGCTTTGCTAACTTCCTCCGCAACTACGCGCCTGATGAGGATCAGGAGAACCTTGAGAATGGCAGGATGGGTATGCGCCACCCTGGCCCTCCTGAGTCCCATGCCCTGCTGGCCTCTCTGCCGCCCGAGGCCTTCTGGGAAACCCAGGCCATCTGTGTGGCAGTCAGACTGGATGTCACCGGAGAGAAAGTTAACTGGATGCAGACGAGTCCCACTTGGTCCTCTTCCCAGTGATACCTTGGATCGGCAGTTCGGGCCTCAGAGTCCGTCTTACCCCTATCGAAAGTGTCCATGGCCTCAGGCCCCGAGGGTATGGCAAAGCTGCTTTATGGATAAATTGTTTAGCAAATGTGCAAGTGCTTAGCAAAAACATTTACTTATCAACCAAGATTTATTGAACAATGACTCTGTCCAGGCACTGTTCCAGACCGAGAGATACACAGCAGTGAGCCAATAAAATCTGCCTGTCCTCCGACTCCCAACCCAGCCCTCTGGGGTGGCTCACAGGCCTTCTCCTGAGCTCCCTGCCCACTGCCATGTGCACAGCCAACCGGCCTTGTGCACTCACCAAGCGCCATGCCCTTTGTGCAGCCCTTGACACATCCTTCCCCTGGTCCTCATAGACATGCCATGAGCCAAGTACCATGATTATTCCTTTCCTGTAGCTGCCTAAGGCCACGCCTCCAGGAGTGGGACCCCAGGTCAGCCCGTCTGACTCCAGAGCCCAAGTCCCAGCCCTGAGCCTTGAGTCCCACTCTCCATGCCCCCCGGAGGCAGAGTTTCATGCTGTCTTTCTTGGTGTCCTTCCAAACCCTCTCATCCCTCTCATGAGGGGTCTGTCAGGCCCTCTCGTGGAGTGAAGGTTGGGCTGCAGGGTGACAGCTAGCACTGTGTATCCCCCCCCAGCCTTGGAGGACAGAGACGAGGTAGTGCTGATCGAGGACACACTCAGCACCCACACAGACCTCACAGACACCGAGCCAGCCCTGTATGAGGTCCAGAAGCAGTTTATGAGGTGAGCCTCTGAGAGCCCTCAGCGCCCCCACCCAAGCCTGGCAGTGGAGTGCAGGTGGGCATCCCCCGATCCTCACACCTGGGGGATGGCACTCTGTCCGGGGGGATCAGAGGCTGCCTCCCTGGGTCTGACCTGCTGCCTCCGCAGACAGATGAGCTCCATGTCTTCAGATGGGGAGGGCCAGGCTCGGTTTGTAGCCCGGAAACACCTGAGTGTATCAGAGAAGGCAGCCCAGGTGACAAAGGCAAAGGAGACCGGGATGCTCATCAAGGAGGAGACTGCAGAGACTGGCACCGTGAGTAGGGTGGCTGCGGGTGGCAGAGGATGGATGAGCAGGTCCCCAGCAGCTCGTGAAGTCCTCTGTCCCTGACTGCCCCGGCCACTCCCTGCAGGTGAAGCTGAGCGTGTACTGGGATTATGCCAAGGCTGTGGGGCTCTGTACCACACTGGCTATCTGTCTCCTGTACACCGGCCAAAGTGCAGCCTCCATCGGGGCCAACGTGTGGCTCAGCGCCTGGACCAACGAGGCCGAGGTGGGCCAGAGGCAGAACAACACCTCCCTGAGGCTGGGCGTCTATGCCGCGCTGGGAATTCTGCAAGGTGAATTCCCACGGCCAGCACCCGGGTCCCTCCTGTCCTTTGGCTCTCTGCCGGCCCTCAACCACATCGCGGCCTCCCAGGTGAGCCAGCGCCCTCTGTCTCGCCACAGGGGTCCTGGTGATGCTCTCGGCTTTCACGATGGCAGTGGGCGGTGTCCAGGCTGCACGCCTGCTGCACCACTCGCTGCTGCAAAACAAGATGCGCTCGCCACAGTCCTTCTACGACACGACGCCCTCGGGCCGCATCCTCAACCGCTTCTCCAAGGACATCTACGTCATCGATGAGGTTCTGGCCCCCACCATCCTCATGCTGTTCAATTCCGTCTACAACTCTCTCTCCACCTTCGTGGTCATCGTGGCCAGCACACCTCTCTTCACCGTGGTCATCCTGCCCCTGGCTGTGCTCTACGGCTTTGTCCAGGTGCCGGGGGGCGGGGCTCGCTGTGGGCGGGGCTCGCTGTGGGCGGGGCTCGCTGTAGGGGCTCCGCTGTGGGCGGGGGTCTCCTGCAGGCTACTGAGCCGGTTGTAGTTGGGGTGGATTATGTTAGGAACAGTGGTCAGTTACTGCGCATCCCTGAAATTCCTTTAACTACCCCGTAAAAATAGACTCTTAGAATCTAGCTTATAGTGTCGGTGTGAGGATAAAATGCATACTTATAAATCATGATTGGCCCCAGATTTCCTGTTACCTGTTTTTCAGTAAAACAATATCCTCCCCTTCTTTTTATACATATCTAAACATACATGTGTCTGTAACATTTGTGAGTTGCTAACGTCCAGATACAGCTCATATCCAGGCTTGACTTTCCTTGGGCTCCCGCTCCTCCATGGAGTGAGCAGTTAATGAGGGTGGCATCCCCCCGGCTTCCCTCCTGGACCAGGGAGCCTCTGAATACACCTCCTGTGTCGACAGCCCCAGCCAGCCTGGGGTCCACAGGGTGGAGGACAGACTGAAGAAAGAAACATGTTTTTGAGGTGCTGGAAGCTGAAACAATTGAGACAGAAGGGCTTTTCCAGAAAAAGGATACAAAATAATCTACTTTTGGAAATTTTGCAAAATCATTTGCCTCAGTACACTGCCAGGGCCCCTCAGTGGAGCTGGGCATGTCACTACTCATGAGGCTAAGTGAAGTCAGTGTTGTGATCCAGGCACACCCACCCCTGGGGAGTAGTTAAGGGAATCAAGGAGGGCTTCCTGGAGGAAGTGGCTTGGCAGACAGGAAGCTGATCGGAGGAGAAGGGTAGAAGGTACATCAAGACCCTAAGACTCCAAGGGAAGGGAGGAGAAGGCATCAAAGCCTCACGGGGGAATGGGGCCAGCTGGGCAGAGGCCTGGCAGTGCACAGATGGCTCAGCGGATGGGAAAGACAGAGTTGGGGCTCCCGTGGCCCTGACCCCAGCTCTTTCCTTGTCCCCATCAGCGTTTCTATGTGGCCACATCACGGCAGCTGAAGCGGCTGGAATCGGTGAGCCGCTCACCCATCTACTCCCACTTTTCGGAGACCGTGACTGGCACCAGTGTCATCCGGGCATATGGCCGCACTGAGGACTTCAAGGTCCTCAGCGACACCAAGGTGGACAGCAACCAGAAGAGCTGTTACCCCTACATCGCCTCCAACCGGTCAGAAGCCTCCTCTTCTGGGACTTCCGGCAGCTCTCTGCCCAGAGGGAGAGCGGGCTCTTCCTGCACCTGCTCATCCCGTCCTTGTCTGCCCCCAGGTGGCTGGGCATCCACGTGGAGTTGGTGGGGAACTGTGTGGTGCTCTTTGCTGCCCTGTTTGCAGTGATTGGGAGGAGCAGCCTGAATCCAGGGCTGGTGGGCCTTTCTGTGTCCTACGCTCTACAGGTATGGAGGGGCTGGGTCCCCGTGTAGGGCTACGACTAGGTGCCCATTTCTGCTCAATATGGGGACAGGGTAAGTTCTGCTCTTAGGACCGGCAAGCTTGCAGTCAGATGTGGGGAGACTCTCACATCAGCAGGGGAGAGTGATACAGGCTGGCTAAGGCCTTGGAGTGGGAGGAGCAAAATATGGAGGAGCCCAGGGGAGTGTCCCTGCTCTGGGTTGTTGCAGAAACAATCCCGGAGGTCAGCCCCAAAGGACAAACAGCACTTGTTGTGTCTGGGCAAGATGTAGGTTGACCTGACAGAGGTCTGCATGCAGGCCCTGCAGCGCCGAGGTGTACTTCATGTGCACACATATCCCCAGAGAAAGTACAGTCAGCCCTTTGTATCTGCGGGCTCTACATCCAAAGATTCAACCAAATGCAGGTGGGAAATATTTAAAAAGAAGAAAATTCAGAAACTTCCAAAAAAGCAAGACTTAGATTTGCAGTGGCAAGTACTACACTGAATCCATGCAAATAGAGGGATGCATAGGCATTGTATTAGGTATTGTAAGTCATCTAGACACAATTTAAAGCAGGAGGATGTGCAGGGGTTACATGCAAATTATACTCCATTTTATATAAGAGACTTGAACATCTCTGAGGGGCCCTGGTTACCAAGGGACAGCTGACAGGTCAGGTGACGGGAGCCCGGGCTGCATGTCAGGTAGGTCACTCTGACACCAGCCTGTATTGCCAAAGACTTATGTAACTGCAAATAGAATTCCTGTAAAGTGGAGTGAATTGTTAATGCCGCAGGTGGCTCAAGTCTCGAATGCTTTGCTGAACAAAAGGCGAACCTGGCAGGCCAGACTTCTCAGACATTAATGCGTGCAGGCCACCTGGAGAGCGTGCTAAAATGTACATTCTGATTCACCGGGTCCAGGATGGAGCTCAGGATTCCGTGTTTCTACCAAGACTCCTTGGTACACGAAGTGCAGTCCCCGGGTGGGCCATGTTGCTGTCTTCCGGGAACTTGTTAGTGACAAGGACTTTCAGGTCCCACCTCGGATCCTCTGGATCAGAAGCTCCATCTCAACAGGAATCTCTAGGGAGTCTTGCACATATTCACATGTGAGAAATGAGGAGTGAGGCAGCCCTTGGTTAAGGCTGCTTTGTCGCTGCCTGTAGGGCCATTGTGATGACAGCCTCCGTCTGCGCACCTGTGGGTCACATACACGGTCAGATCTCATTGGTGGGACATGATCAAGGGTGGAACTCTTCTCAGAACTACTGCTGAGTGGGGTCCTGCCCTAACCTAGTCTCTTTGGCCAGGTGACAGTCGCTCTGAACTGGATGATACGAATGATGTCAGACTTGGAGTCTAATATTGTGGCTGTGGAGAGGGTCAAGGAGTATTCAAAGACAGAGACTGAGGTGAGTCCTAGGATGATTCCAGGGCAGGAGTAATCTGGAATGGCCGAAGAAGTATGCTTGGTACCTCATCATCCTTCACACTGAGGCCAGCTGTTTAGGTAGCTCTCCATCCATCCATCCATCCATCCAATCATCTATCTATCCAATCATCTGTCTGTCCATTCATCTATCCAACCATCTATCCATCCATCCATTCATCCCTCCAACCAACCATCCATCCAGCCAGCCACTCATCCATCCAGTCATCCATCTATCCATTAAACTATCCAACCATCCATCCAACTATCTATCCATCATCCATTCATGTATCCATTTGTCCATCCATCCATCCATCCATCCATCCATCCACCCTTCCAACCATCCGCCCATCCATGCAACCAACCATCTGTCTATCCATCCGTCCATCCTACCATTCAACCCTCAGAGCATCAACTAGAGGTTAATGATGGGAGGTGTAGAGCACTCAGACCAAGCAAGATGGTGTCCTCAGCAGATCGATTCTGCAGGAAGGTGAGACCTGTGGCAGGCTCTGCAGTGGACAGGAGCTGTGGGGTGGTGCACCCAAAGAGGGCAGACGGGAGATCATGCCATTGGGGAGAGCAGGGAGCAAGCTGAGATTAGAAAGATGGATGGGTTTTGACCAAGCAGGAAAGACGGTGGCATGGAGCAGGGGAAGGTGGGCATTGCAGTGAAAGGGACCAGGCTGGTCCAAGAAGTAGGGCCTCATGCCCTTTGTTGTGTGCCCTCACCTGGGAGGGCCAGGCTTTCTCCACTGCCCCCTGCCATGGTCACCCCCAGGCCTCACCATGTCCTGAAGCTGTCCCATCTCTAAGCTCTCAGTGTCAAGCACCCGGCTCGTGGACCACCTCCCATCTCTCCCAGCTTGCGCACTCCAAGTCCTACATGGCCACAGGACTCTGTTCTTGCTGGGATGCCCGTGACGCACCTTTGTCTCTCTATCGTCTCCCCTGGCCTCAGCTCCCTCCCAGACGGCCTAGATTCTCTGCTCCACTACCATAAATGCGCTCAACTCTCTCCCCTCCCTCTTCCCACCCTCTCCTCAAAACCCCACCCAGCCGAGCCTCCTAGCCACTTTCTTCATGCTGGCACAGCACAGCTGGCTGGAGGGAGTCAGCGACCGTATTTCACATGTGTAAGCACTGCTGGGTTCCTGTTTGCTTCCCGAGGAAGCTCGTGTTCCCACTTTCAGAAGAACCTCTCCGGAACATCCCCTGTCCTCAGCCAGTCTCCTCCCTGTACTCAGCTGGTGACCCTGCCTGACCCTCCCGCCCTCCCATGAGAAATCGGGTTAGCAGACACGTGCTCCCTCAGCCTTCCTGCTCCAGAACCCTAGTCCTGCCCCCGTCCTCGCACCCCTTCTTCCCTTCTCTCTGATGTGCCTTAGCCCAGCCTCTCTGCCTCTTCCTCCTCCTGGGGCTGCGCCAGGACTGGATTCCTGAGCCACGCCTGATTCTGTCAGTCTTGCTCCCTCTGTTGGATGATTCCCATCCATGTGAGAAAATGTTGCACCATCTTCTGTTCTAGACACACACACACACACACACACACACACATACACACACACACACACCCTGCCCCCTGCATCCTGCTGCCCCAGTTCTCTGCTCTCCTTTGTCGTGAACTAGTTTTAAATATCTTCTACACGTGCTCTCCCAACAGTCTCACTGCCCTGGGTCTCGCCTGCTGCCCGCAGCCTGCTCCCCGTTCCTCCTGCTGTCTGTCCTCCTGAACCCCGAACCCTGCTTTCTGGTCCTATCCTTCCTCCTTTCAAAATATGCCAGATCTTGTTGTTGCTCTGTGCGCAGCCTTGATGGCTTTGCATCTTGCTCAGGGTAAAGCCACAGTCCTGGAAGTGGCCTGTCTGTCCCTTTACCGTGGACCACCCCCCATCTCAGCCTGCTGCCTGTCACCTCTGTCTCTGTGCTTCAGAACACGCCTGGAGGCTTCTGTGTTTGCAGTTCTTGTGCCCAGGTACCCACTTGCCTCGTCCTTCCCAGCAGGGCTTTACTAAATAGCACCTCCTGCAGGAAGCCTTCCCCGACCAGCCTAGGGTAGCTGAGCACTCATCACACCCCACAGTATGCAGAGGTGCTTATGTATCCTAACACCAGGGCTAGAATGTAACCTAGGAGGACTTTGTCTCCTTGGGGACATCTCGTGTCTCATGTCTGGCATGAAGTCACATTTAGTAACAATAGGTGGATAAAAGTGGGAGAAAGAGGAGCCAGGGCAGGCAGGGCAGGTACCTCGGGAGTGTGGGAGGGGACAGGATGAGAGGTTTTGGAGCAGCTCTGCAGAAATAAAATCAGAGAGATGGTGCTGAGTACTGGTAATCCCAGCACTCTGGGAGGCTGAGGCAGGAGGATTACAAGTTCAAGCGACTCAGCAAGACCTTGTCCCAAAATTCAAAGTGAAAAAGAAAAAGGGCTAGTTGTGTAGCTCATTACAAAGGCCCTGGGGTCAATCCCCAGTACAGAAAAAAAGTGGGCCAGATAAGTCTGGGATACAGCTCAGTGTTGGAGGACTTGCCTGGCATGGGAAAGGCCATGGGTTCAATCCCCAACACTGTAATAAAGGAGAGAGAAAGGACGGCAGGGACTACAGTAAGGGCCCTCGAGAGGGAGATGGAGGTGACAACCTGCTGAGACCTCCCTCCACCCCGCCAGGCCCCCTGGGTGGTGGAGAGCAGCCGCCCCCCTGAAGGTTGGCCCCTGCGCGGGGAGGTGGAGTTCCGGAACTATTCCGTGCGGTACCGGCCGGGCCTGGAGCTGGTGCTGAAGAACCTGAGTCTTCGTGTGCACGGTGGTGAGAAGGTACCTGTGCCTGGGGTTGCTGCCGTGGACACTAGGGGAGACCTGGAGGTGCCCTTGTGCCCCCCCAGCTTCCCCTGACAGCCCCTCCCCAACCCCTGCAGGTGGGCATCGTGGGCCGCACTGGGGCTGGCAAATCATCCATGACCCTCTGTCTGTTTCGCATCCTGGAGGCAGCAGAGGGTGACATCTTCATTGATGGCCTTAACGTGGCAGACATTGGCCTCCATGACCTGCGTTCTCAGCTGACCATCATTCCGCAGGTACAACCCTGCCGCAGTCCGGCCATGTGCAGTGTCCCCGGCGGGGCAGGGCAGCCTTGTTCTATAGCCTGAGGACCAAGCCAAGGAGCCGGCTTTGGAGGCCGGCCAGGGACCAAACCCCATAGCAGAGCTCCAGGTCACCAAGGGCTACCCGGTCCTGGGCCAGCAAATGAGAAGGAGGACGGGCCCTTGCAGGCACCCCTCCCCAAATGCTCTGTCCCGCTCTCCTGCTTGCAAGGCTCCAGATTACACGGCACTTTTTCTGGCTCCTCTGGGGTATTTTTTTTTCTGCCGACTGGACACTTCAGAGTGAGATTAGTGCCTCTGGCTCCTGCTTTAGCAGAAGACTTAGTGATTGGCAAAGCTGGGGTTTATCACTCCTCCGCAGGCAATTTTCTCTCTCCCTGGCCTTCATCTTCCTCTCGAAGGGCTGGGGACAGAGTGGGAATGCAGCTACCCTCATCCCACTCTTTCCCTATACCTGGGGCCCGGGGCTCCTTGTGGGGCCTGAGCTGCCTCTCTCAGGCCCTGTCGTATCTCCAGGACCCCATCCTGTTCTCAGGGACCCTGCGCATGAATCTAGACCCCTTCAGCCGGTACTCAGAGGAGGACATCTGGAGGGCCCTGGAGCTGTCCCACCTGCACACCTTTGTGAAGTCCCAGTCTGCCGGCCTGAACTTCCAGTGTACCGAGGGCGGGGAGAATCTCAGGTAACTCTAGAGTAGACAGGTCAGGTCACGGCCCTCCCAGGGACCCTGCAGGTGCTGGAGGGTCTGGTATCAAATGTCAGAGTCCGGGCCACCTCCTCAACCTCTTCTCCGCCCCTCCACACTCCTGTCTCAGCCAGGGCTGCAGAGGGGCTTTTTTTTTTTTTTTTTTTTTTTTTTTTTTTTTTTTTTTTTTTTTTTTTTTTTTTTTTTGAGACAATATCTCAATATGTAGTTCAGCCTGAACTTGAACTCACTGTGTGGCTCAGGTTGGCCTCGAATTTGTGGTGATCTCCGTTCCTCAGTGTCCCGAGTGCTAGAATGACAGGCGTGTGCCATCGCGCTCGGGTAGGAGTCACTCTTACCGAGTCTAAAGACTGAGATGCTTAGACCTGTGTTAGCTGCATGACTTCCTCCCCCTGGTGCTGGGGAAGGGACCTGGGGCCTCGCGCATGCTCGGTCTGCGCCCTCCACTGCTGAGCTAAGTCCCCAGCCCCAGCTGTGTGATTCGGGGCGGGTTGCTGAAGCCCTCTGTGCCTCCTCTTCTCTCACTCTCAAATAGGGATAATAAAGAGCTGGGGAAGTAGCTCAGTGGTAGAGCGCTCGCCTAGCAAGCGCAAGGCTCTGAGGTCGATCCCCAGCACCAGCACCCCTCAAAAAAGTAACTCAAATAGGGATAATACTAGTCTGTACCTCTTCACACTGCACTGACCAATGAAAGTACAATGGGAGCCTAATATATGTAATTACAATTTATTCTAATAGCCACATTTAAAGAAAGAAAAGAGACAGACAGAGAGTCAGAGAAACAGAGAGGGCTGGGCCAAGTGGCTCGTGCCTGTAGTCCCAGCTACTTGGGAGGCTGAGGTAGAAGCATAGCTTCAAGACCAGCCTGAACTACCTAGTGTGACCCTGTCTCTTAAAAGACTGGAAGCCCAGGTGTGTTACACACCTGTAATGCCAGCACTCGGGAGGCTGAGGCAGGAGAATTGCTGTAAGTTTGAGGACAGCCTGGGCTACCTAGTGAGTTCAAGGCCAGCCTGGATTATATAGCAAGACCCTGTCTCAAAAAACCAAAAAAAAGAAAAAGACTGGAAGGAAGAAAGGAAGGAGGAAGGAAAGAAGGAACAGCAGGGAGAAAGGAAAACAGGGAAAACAAATAAGTGACATAGGTTTTTAAATTATGTTTTATCTAATCCGATGTATCTAAAATATTATCATTTCAGCACATCATGATGTCAAAGTTGTTAGGGACATTTTGCACATTTTCATAAGAGTGTGAAATCCTGTGTGTGCCCTACACTTCCTAATAGCACCCTCAGTTCAGGTGAGCCATATCCAGGTGCCCGCAGTCGTGTGTGGCCACCATGGGGGCTTGGGGTCATTGTGGGGAAATGAAAGGCGCTTACCTTGGGTGTTCCTGTTCCTTCCTCCCCTGCCTTCCCTGCTTCGTGTTTTCTTTCTTTCTGTGTGTGTGTGTGCGTGTGTGCACATTTTGTGTCTGCAGTACTAGGGATTGAGGCTCTCACACGTGCTCTACCACTGAGGGACACCCTCAGCTCTTTCTTTTCATTTTTATAATCAGTTTCTACTCATGGACCCTCCCAGACCTCAAAAATCAAAACAAAGAACTTTCCATTTGCCCAGCACCTCTGTAAACCCACTCACACCTTAGCCAGATTTCACTGGGGTGGCAGGTGACAGTGCATGCTCTCTGTGCTCCGAACCCAGGGCTGTCCCCTGGTCCTTGTGCTGCTGGCCCTTCCCCAGGGCGTCCCTGCAGCCCCCGCACTTGGGGATGGGAGACAAGAATGGGCTCCTCTCTTCCCTGGCTGAGCCTGTGGCCGCTTTAAGTAGAGTCTGCAGCCCATGCCAGCCCCCCATAAATCAGCCCTGAGTCCTATCTGGCGGCTCCTTCTGCTGCCAAAACCTTCATTAGTTGCGGGACAGGGCCAGGGAGGGAAGCTGGCCTTCACTGTGGCTGTAGTGACTCATTCCTCTGGGAAGCGCTGAAGGATTTGTCCTTGGGGTGGGGGTGCTGTGGCCTCTGTGGTTGGGAACACAGCCTTGATTTCTCCACTGGCATTGACGTCCAAGGTAGAGGGTTAAGCTGTGTGCCGCCCCTCCTGGTTCCCTGTAAACAAACAGTCTTCCCCTTCCCTGCTCCTTCCTTGTCTTCCAAATAGAGCCCTGGCCTGTATTTCCCAGGGGATGGGAGATGTTGCCCGAATGACATCGCAGTGGGCTCAGAAAGATAGCATATGGTGGCTTATATTCATTCGGGAAGAACAATATGAGCATGTTCTTACTAAGGTGTAAATGATTGATGGAGTAAAGCCGAGAAACACAGCCCTAGTTGAGGAGTGAGGGTGGGGAATAAAGTGCAGAAAGTGGAGGCTGGGGGGCGCTGAAAACAGACCAGAGGTTTCGCGCTGGCTCTGCGTACCCCCGACCGAGACCTCTCATTATCGCTGTGGGGCCCAGACCTCTACTCTGGGTCCCAGGAGGGCTGTGCTATGGTGGAAACAGGAGACGTTAGCCGGAAAGCCAGTCTCGGGCTGATGAGCAAGAGAGGTGACAGAAGGGCGGTCGGGAACAAGACGAGGGGCCAGGTGGGGCACCCAGCCGGAAATGCCTGCTTCCCTCCCAGCGTGGGCCAGAGGCAGCTGGTGTGCCTGGCCCGAGCCCTGCTCCGCAAGAGCCGCGTCCTGGTTCTGGATGAAGCCACAGCCGCCATTGACCTGGAGACTGACGACCTCATCCAGGCCACCATCCGCACCCAGTTTGAGACCTGCACTGTGCTGACCATCGCCCACCGGCTCAACACGATCATGGACTACACCAGGTGGGACTGGGGCAGCAGGAGGGTCTGGTAAGGGAGAGTCCTGGGGTTGGCTGGGGCACGGGGGACAAAGCAGGGTTCCCTGAGGTACGACGAGGGGCAGAACAGAGCAGGGCTACCTGGGCACAGGTGGGGACACGGTGACATGTGTTCTAAGACACAGAGACCCTTGGCAGCTACCCACACATGGAGAAGGGGCTCTCAGGCATTGGGACTTGTGATGGGTCGCCTGTATCCTGCTTCCTGTGAATGGCGTGAGGTACCCATGCCAACCCCATCACTAGCAAGCCCCCTTCTGCCTCACTACTACCCTGTGACAGAGTGACCACAGCAGGTCATAGGTGAGAAGATGGCTCGGGATGCGAGGGACACCTGGTCCCTACATTGGTGGCTGGACCCCGGCGACACCATCAGAAGCCCAAGCCTTGCAGTGGGGGTTGTGCTATGTCTGAGCCAGAGAGCTGAGTCCCCGTGTGGCTGCTCACTGCTGTGTGACCTTGGGCGAGGTGCAAAGAGCCTCTCCAAGCGTGTTTCGAAGGGGCGTGGTAATGTCTTTTCAGGATGATTATCGGGAGTCAGTGGAACAATGTGTTTGAACTGTGGGTGACTGTGGGAAACGTCACTGCTCCCCAGCCCCTTTAGGTGCATCTACTGCACTAGGCCCCCAGAGAAAGAACAAGGAAGGGGCCTGGCCCTCAAAAGCTTCCAGCTTAGGGGCTGGGAATTTAGCTCAGTGATTAGAGTGCTTGCCTTGCAAGCACAAGTCCCTGAGTTCGATCCCCGACACCACAAAAAAAAAAAAAAAAAAAAAAAAAAAAGAAAAGCTTCGAGCTTCCTTCTGGCTCTCTCAGTAGGGTCCTCTCCAGCCAGCAGGGTCTTGGAGGCCAGCAAGAACGCCTGGTGCTGCCCTCTGTCTGTTCCAGCTCCCGCCCCCACGCCTGCCCAGGACTCCCCTGGGTGGAGAAGAGAAGGGTACACAGGGAGGCTGGGCCCTGGGCCTGGACAAGGATGGGGCTGGCCTGAGAGGACCCTTCTCAGCTAACCAAAAATGGTTCTGATCAAATAGTCATGCTGCAAACCCTGCACTTAGACCCCTTGGGAAAGAAGCAGGGGTCCGAGAGTGTGGGCCACATGGGGCAGCCAGGACACTTTCTGCCCTAAGGAAAGTCAGCACCAGCCAGTGGGTGAGCAAGGGGCTGAGTGGGGCAGTAAGAAAGGGATGGCGCTGAAGACTTCAGACAGACGCAGCACATGCCGAGAAGCAGGGGACACGCGGGGCTGGGGGCTAAAGGGGAGAGGGACCCGCCCCGCTGGGCTGCACCTTGGGGACCTGGGACACCTGGGAGCCGGAGGAAGCTGCTGAAGGCCGGCTGGGGGGCAGTCTCCGGGGTTCCGGTTTGGCGGTGTCCCAGCAGCACTATGCATGGCCTCGTTCCCCGCACAGTTTCTGGGAGCCGGGCACAGGCAGCCGGACTGCAGCAGCTCCTCAGGCTTGGAAGGCCCCAGCCCTCATGCCCCACCCTGGCGGTGCCAGCTGTGGGCTCTGTGCCAGGCGCACCCTTGGAAGGTGCGGGAGCCTAACGTCAGGCCCCGGCGCGACTGCGTGTGGGCGAGGGATCGAGCCGCAGCACAGCCAGATCTACAGCCCAAACCCCAGATTCTGGCACCGGCTCTCTGCAGCCGGTTTCCCGCCGCTCGCCTTTCTCACTGGCATAAAGCGGGTGCATGCGCGGGGCCCAGCTGGCAGACCCCTGGCTCCCTGCGCGCAGCCTGCTGCAGTCTGGCGACCCCAGCGAGGGAAGGGCTCATTAGGGAGGTTTTCGGGGCCCAGACTAGCAGAGATGTGTAGGAACTTGTGTTTGATCCCAGAAACTGCTTCATTTGCCGGGAGAGCTGAGAGCAGGCCTAAAATAATCAGGCCTGCAAGCGTGCACACGAGGCCCGCGACAATGTGGGTGGGTTGATGAAGTGGGTGGGCGGGCATGTCTGCGCCTGGGGGCAGGTGGCGCCCTGGGCAGAGGAAGGCCTGACAGTGTCTGTCTTTCCCGGTAGGGTCCTGGTCCTGGACAGAGGCGTAGTGGCCGAATTTGATTCTCCATCCAACCTCATTGCAGCTGGAGGAATCTTCTACGGGATGGCCAAGGACGCAGGACTTGCCTAAAATATATTCATGGGATTTCAGTGGCAAAAGGAGGCAGATGTGAGACTAGCTCCAGAAGTAGCCTCATGCGGTGAGCAAGGAAGAAGCCCAAGAGGAGGAGGAGACACCCGCAGTCACAACCCGGGAGGCTCTTGATTCCCCGTCCAGTGTTATTTCCTCACTGCACTGTTTTTAAACAATCATTCCTTGGGGTGACCTGTCTCCTGCCTCTAACTTTTCTTATTTTCTGAAGTATTTTTTAATAAGGTTTTTCCCTCCCGGAACACAAGACTGTCAGGTCAGGCTGTTCTGGGAACAGAGTCCTGTACTCGGTGCTGCCTGAAGCCATTTGCAGGCGGAGTGCTGAGGGAATAAAGCTGCGTGGTCAGTGTGGACACGCCCCAGTCTTGCCTTTTTCTGCCTGTTCGTGGGGTTTGGGTGTTGGGGACTTTGGAGGAGGCTGGACCAGGAGGACTTCATCCACATCTGTGTCCATGGTTGCTTTAATAGTTCGAACCCAAAGCATTTGGCTGGGAACACTGTTTTCACAGCCAAAATTCACTGGGTAATTGCCACTTGGTCGGGCTCCGATGAGCAGATACCATGAAAAGGTGAGGAAAAGGTGAGAAAGGCCCTGAAATCTGACCCGTGGCCTCCTGGGAGAGCCTGCGAATACCTCCCTGTGCACACCATCCCTCAGCCTGGGGCCTGTGAGGAGGGCAGGGAGCTCTCCTTCCTTGCTCCTTGCTGACAGGTCCTGTAACCAGAGGCGTCCAGGTCATGGAGATGGGGGTAGCTATTAAATTCTTTTCTTCTTTTCTGGTTTTCTTTTTTCAGTAGTAGGTACTGAACCCAGGGCCTTTGCACTGGGCTACTTCCCCAGCCTTTTTTTTTTTTTTTTTTTTTTTTTAAATTTCAAGGCAGGGTCTTGCTGAGCTCCCCAGGCTGGGCTCAAACTTGCAATCCTTCTGCTTCAGCCTCTGAGGGCTGAGGTTACAGGCATGCCCCACCACACCCGGCTTAAATTCGATTTTCCAGCAAGCCAACAGAGTTTATTCACGTTCTGCAGGTCGGGGTTCAGCTGGCAGGCAGTGGGCCTTCTGTTTGGAATGGAGCTTTGTCACCGTACCCACACATTTGGGTTCTCCCGGTCTCACCCTGTTTCCTACACTTCTGTCCCTGGTCTGGTGTGACTGGTTGCTGTGGCGATGGTTTTTTTCCTCTCTCTACCCCGAGCGGTTTGCAGGAGGGGTGGAGATGGCCCCTTTGATCTGGCTTTTCTGTGTGCTCTGGGTCGGCCTGTGCTGCAGGGCCATTTGTTAAAGGTTAATCACATTTTTTTTGGCAGGCTGTTTCTGCCGGGAATGTTTATGGGTATATGGAAGGCGACTTCCATCCTTGTGATAAAGCAAGTCTGAAAGCACAAATGCCCAAATTATTCGGCCTCTCCTTGGTGCTAAGAAAAGGTCTCTGCTCTGCTCTCTGATTTATTAGGCCAATTTGGCATGACGTCCGCTCTGTGAGGCGAGCTGGCCTGAACCAACAGGACAGCAGATCACTCGGCACCACTCCCCGCCCGCTGAGGATCTGAGGTGCGAGGCTACGTTTCCTCCTGTCTGGGGCTCGCCTCGGAGCTCACTGAGGCCCTGACAGGTGCTGACAGCCCAAAGGAAGAGGCGCGGTTGTCAAGGAAATAGGATAATCAGAAGATGTGGTTAACAGGGGGTGACCTCCACGGAACTGGCTCAGCTACTCCAGGGAAATCAAGGCGGCCGCTGGGAACTGGAAGGAAAAACACCACACAAATATCTGTCCCCAGGTGCCACTGACAGGGCATGAGGCCGCTGCCACGCTGGGGTGGAGGAGGCTCGGGTGGGGACAGCCCTGCTATTCTTCCTCCGAGTGCCAGGTCCCTGGGACTGTATAGCAGTCTGAACCCCTGTGATTAGAAGAACAAAGCTGTTCATTCAGGAGGTCAAAATGAAAGAAAAAGGGCTGGGTCAGTTGGTATTTAACTTTAATGATACCTGTTATGTTTGAAGAGTTAGCAATGCACAAAGAAAAGAATGTTCTAGGAATGTTTACACACGGTTCGGACACATGCTTTAAATATGTGAAGGAGAGGGGCGAGCTCGTAGTTAACAAAGCTAACAAAAGATCCCCATTAGAAATTACACAAAGCATATAAAAATATTTCTCTGAGTGCATAGATTAAGACTTCCGACTTGCCTCCCAGCAACTGTGCAATCTCATCCTGCTGTCAGTCTCGGACGACAGAGGCTTCGGTGCAGGAGCAAGACTAGGGTGGGACACGGCCTGGGGACCCACCTCTCACCAGGGACCCCTGGCCAGCAAGCGCCCCAGGGACCCCGCTGCAGGCGACCTCCCAGCCAGGGGCCTCAGTGCTCCTCAGTCTAATCAATCTAGGCGGCTCAAAGAGTGGAACCTCAGTGATTTAGACGTGAATCAATACTGAATTTATTTCTTCCAAGATAGAACCACACTTAATTGTATTAGTAAATTGTGATTTTTTTTTTCAAAGCAAAGGGAAAAAAAGGTCAGTACGTCTAGATGAAGTCGTTTCCGACTAGACGGAACACAAGAGAGGGTTCTTCTTTGAAGCACTTGAGAGAAGGGGGTGACAGCAGCCTTCACTCTGCGATGCAAACACTCTGCAAGGCTGAGTGGGTCCCCAGCAGGAGCCGGTGGGACACAAGTCACCAAACGGAGTGACTCATGCAGCTGGTCTGGAAGGACACCTCGGCCTCCCGGCCTCCAGGCGGCAGCAGGCCATGTTCTCGCTCACCGCAGTGTTCCAACGCGATGAACAGTGAGGAAGTTCAGTTTCTTTGGAAACTATAGGCACTGTGGGGAGAGAACTTAAGACAGTGGGGCTGCTGCTGCTCGGCTAGCTTCGACCCCGCCGCCAGGCGTCTACTGGGCCGGCTCCGAGGCCGGTCTCAATAAGACACCGGCTTCTCTTGTAACACGAAAGACACTGAAGAAGGGAAAGAACCTGCGAACGCATTCTTGAAAAAAACTCTCATGCCATGCTCAGGAGTTTACTCGGGTGTCTGTTCCCGCCTTTGTTTGGGTCTGCTAGACTCACAGCTCGCTTTGTTGAGTCGACTGGTGGTGGTGGTGGCTGGGGGAGTCCCCTAAGATCAAACAATTGGTTTACAAAAGCAACAGATTTCAGAGTTGTGTAAAAATCCTAATAATCTCAAAATAACCTTTATCTTTGATACAAAAATAAAGATGCTAACTCCTTTAGCTCAGTTTCCCACAATAACCTTTAAAATAGCAACAGATTCAGGCTCAAAACCTGCTTTTCACTTCTGGAGGAAGATGAGAGCGGGGAACAGGACCAGGGATGCTGCGACCAGACAAATCGCATACATGGGTGACAGGAATCGCCTCAGCGTGAACATGCGCTGGCCCCTGTGGAAAGTGTCAGAGAGCCCTCTAGTGACGGTGACGGGAGACGCTGCAGAGACTGACCATGGAGACAGAAGCAGGCTGAGGGGGTCACAAAGGGGAAGTGAGGGAGGGGAGCTCTTTTGGTTAACAGCCTATTTACAATTAAGTAACTGTGTTCTTAAATACTTTAACCTGAGTAACATTTATAAATACGTTATAGGAAACCTCACAGCCACAAGTCACACTCACATCCCTTTGGCCAGTGCCTGTGCTTTCCCCAACCTTCCTGCCGGTCGGTTCACAGTTTCGGGAGGGTTGTGAGGGTGCGACAAGGAGACACCGAGGCAGCGGCTGGAAAGAGGCTCACTCGCCACATCTGTGCAGGCGCTCTCTTCCCTTCGGCACACAAAGCATGCTGGCCAGAGCAGCTTGCTGCGGCCTCTCCAGACCACTTCCCGGCTGTTCAGTTTCAAGCGATAGGCTTGTTGTGCACCAAGAGGCTGGAAGCGTGGCGCCGCCGCTGGGTTAGGTTGGGGCTTCCTGCCCAGCAGGCGGTGTTAGTATACACTATGCAGTGGCACCAGGCCCCTGAGGGCCTCCAAGGCTTGTGGATGGATGGCTTGTCCTTGGCCCAGAGGGGACACACACGGTCACAATACTTGCTGGTAAAAGTCCCTGCTGCGTTAGTATGTCAGTTTGGAAGCTCTCCTGTTGTAGCAAGGCCTTTCCGTCAGGGTGGAGGCAGCGTTTCTGAACAGAAAATTATTCTCACTTATCATTAGAACCAGTTCCAGTTCCTGGAAATCCTGGAGTCGAGCAACATCTTTGTCCTGCAACAAAACAGGTCAGCAGGTTAAGAGGAGCCGTGTGTCTGCAGAGGCACGACAAGCTGTATCCAGACCAGCATCTAGCTCACTTCAGAATCTCAAAGGCCAATCAAAGTCCTGCGGCAGGAGGTTCCTGCGAAGTCCCCAGGCTCGAGTCGGGCTGCTGCTACAGTAGGACACAGGCCTTAAAGAATGGGTCGATTTTCGTCAGGGGCCCAAAGAGGCCAAAGCCTGACGTTCGAGATGGGAGAACTGCACATGTACCCAGGTGGGTGTGCCCTATAATCTTTTTTTTTTTTGGGGGGGGTGTCTTTTCTTACTTTAGTCTTTTTTGGTACCAGGAATCGAACCCAGGTCCTCGAGCTTGCCAGGGCCACTGAGCCACATCCCAGCCCTGGGAATTTTTTTTTTTTTTTTTTTTTTTTTGGTGCTGGGGATTGAACTCAGGGCCTTGTGGTTGCTAGGCAAGCACTCTAACCACTGAGCCAAATCCCTAGCCTTCTGCCCTATAATCTAACTTAAATTTTATCTTGTCAAACACCAAGCATAAAATCTTGGAAATTGCCTAAATGTCCTTTAACTGATGAAAGGATAAAGAAGATGTGGTGTTTTTATACAGCAGAGTACTACTCTGGCATAAAGAATGATAAGCTTGAGACATTTCTAGGTAAATGGATGCACCTTGAGACCACACTCTTAAGTGAAATAAATCGGACACACATGTTTAAATACCGCACTGTTTTAAAAAAATAAATAAGGGCTGGGGATTTAGCTCAGTGGTTAGAGTACTTGCCCTGCAAGCACAAGGCCCTGAGTTTGATTCCCCAGCACCAAAACAAACAAACAAACAAACAAATAAATAAATAAATAAATAAATATCGCACTGTTGGGCTGGGGATTTAACTCAGTAGTTAGAATGCTTGCCTAGTAAGCACAAGGCCCTGAGTTCAATCCCCAGCACCAATCAATCAATCAATCAATACCACATTGTTTCTCTAGTGTGAGAAACTGAAACTGTAAATAAGGATGAAAATGTATTATATTGGGAAAAGGGAAGAAATTGTTCAAATGGGAAGGAGAACAAGAGAGAGGGGAGGGGGAAGGAAGGGAGGGACAAGAAAAGAAACGAGAATAGAAGGAGAAAAAAATGGAAACAAAGCTTTTTTAAATAAGGAGGGGAAGAAGAGTTGAATGGAGGGGAAGGGAACAGGAAAAAAAGCAGCAGAAGATATATCATGTACAGGAACAAATTCCCTGTGATGAATGTTATCATTATGTGTACCTCAAATATACCACTAAAATAAAATAACATAAATAAGCGCCAGCACACTAATGGCACACAAAGCAATCCTTCCAAGTCGCTGAAGGGGTGAGTGAAAATAGGTGCAGTGAGTGGTAATTCAGAACCTTCTCCCCGGAACCGTACAACTTTCAAAATTGCCAGTGGCTCTGTGACTCAGTGGAGAGGAGAACGCTTGCCGGTGACACTCAAAAACCACTGTGCTCCTCCTTCTATGCTTTTCTCTTTTCTTCAGCTATGACACACAGTACCAAGGAGGAAGTGAGGTGTTTTCCCCACACAAAAGCCGCCCCTCGCCACAGCACTGCCTTTACCTTCCTCAGCAGAGTGTTCGGGAGCTTCCTGATCTTCTCCACCTGGTCAGGACTGACGCCCAGCTCACAGCAGCTCACTCTGAGGAGCTCCTGGTAGGTCAGCTCCTGTCGGTCCAGTTCAATCTCAATGAAATCGTTTTCTCGCAGGGATGGGTTCTGAATCCTCACCTTAAGTACCAGCTCTGGGAAGGGAGGAGAAAGGGCATGACTAGTCTGGCATGGCACGGCCCAGGTAACTCAAGGTGTTTCCAGGACACGGTTGCCCTTAATCAGGATCTGTAGCTGAGGAATCTAGCTCACTGGGGCTTTAGCTCAGTGGTTAGAGTGCTTGCCTCGCAAGCACAAGGATCGAGTTCAATCCCTGGCACTAAAACAAAATCAGGATCTGTAGGTCTGCGGAGCCCCCATCCTGGCTCTGCAGTGGCGGCTTCCTGCACTGTCTTCCCTGCATCTAAGGCTGTGGCTCCCAGTCTCAGAGGGCACAGGGGCAGCCATCCCACTGCGTGAAGGGAGGGGCATTTACTTCTGCCCTTAGAACTAAGGGTCAAAGACTTCAGAAGTGGTCTCGGGTAGAAGGGAAGACCAGGCTGTAGCCCGTGGTGTTTGCTTGCAATTAGAGCCATCAGCATGAACTGTGGTTTCTAATGTTCTTAAAATGATATAGATAGTAATACAGAAATACATGTACAGAGGGCTGGGGATTTGGCTCAGTGGTTAGAGTGCTTGCCTTGCAAGCACAAGGCCCTGAGTTCAATCCCCGGCACCAAAAAAAAAAACAAAAAAACCATACATGTACACATGCATATGTGGATTATGTTTATCTGTTTGCTTTTTTTGTTTTTTGTGGTACTGAGGATTGAACTCAGGGCCTTTGCATTGAGCTACATCAACAGACCCTTTTCAAATCTTTTTTGGGGGCGGTTAGTGGCTGGTGCTGGGGACTGAACTCGGGGCCTCGCACTTGCTAGGCAAGCACTCTTCCACTGAGCTAAATCCCCAACCCCTTCAAACTTTTTGATTGTTTGTTTTGTTGGTTTTTGGTGCCGGGGATCGAACTCAGGGCCTTGTGCTTGTGAGACAAGCACTCTAACCACTGAGCTAGATCCCCAGCCCAAACTTTTTATTTTGAGACAGGGTCTGACTAAGTTGTTAGGTTGCCTCGGTCTCCCAGAGTGCTAGATGACAGGTGTGTGCCCTACCACACCTGGCTTGCCTTTTCTGTTTCCTAGCTCAGTCCTCTGTATGAGCCTAGAAGAAATGACACACATGTCGGAATGAGGACACCTTGTACCCACATCCTGTTTTCTAAATACTATTCTGTACCAAAAAGAACCAGGGCTGCTTGGATAAATGACTGATTGCAGGCCAGGGGCAGGGGAAGTTACATGAGGAGCCTGGACTATCTTGTTGAACTAGAAAGTGAAGAAGTACTCCAGGGACAATGGAGACATGTCCAAGGCATGTAAGAACTAGCATGAAGGGGCTCCCACTGGCCAAATCAGGACTGATCTGAATATCAAAATAACAATAGAATCAGATTAAGCCCAGTGAATATAAGAATCCACAAGTCTACACTGATATAAATGGGGAAGGGAAAGCCCTTCTTTACAAATACCAACTTAAAAAGAATGACAGAAAATCATATTCTACAAAATATGATTAAAATATCGAGGCAGAAAGGATAAAGGATGGAGAATGTTCCAGATTAAAGGAGATAAATGGCTTGATAACTAAATGCAATGAAGGGTCCTGGGTCAGAAGCAGGGGCTGGGGAATAAAGATAGCCACAGAGGGCACTGTTGAGACAGCAGAAAAAATTTAAATATGGGCCAGGTATGGTAGTACACGCCTGTAATCCCAGCACTCAGGAGGCTGAGACAGTAAGATCTTACTACGTAGCCCAGGCTGGCCAAGAACTCAGTATATAACCCAGGCTATCCTCAAACTCTTCGTCCTCCTACTTCAGTGTTCCATGTGCTAAGATTTATATCAAAGTTACATTTTTAAAGTGTGTGTGTGTACTGGGGACTAAACCCAGGGCCTCACACTGAGTGACGGCCTCAACTTTTTTAAAAAATGTTCTTTATTTTGAAACAGGCTCTCTCTAAATTGCCCATGCTAGCCATTGTCCCGCCTCAGCCTCCTAGGTAGCTGGGACTATGGGCAGGTACCACCATACCTGACCTATATCTTAAATTTGATAATCGTACTGAAGTTATATAAAAGAATATCCTTGTTTCCAGGAAAGCCACAATAGGAACAATACCTCAGTATTGCAGGGTAGACAGGCAAAAAGTAACCAATTCCTAAATCTGAGTAAAAGGGGTTCCTTCTGCAGCTCCTGCAACTCTTCTCCAAATCTGTAATTACACACCGAACGTATAAACGGACCTGGGCCGCCAGGCCCAGCTGCCCTGCCGCAGACAGAGACTGCTGAGGAGCCTCACCTTGCATATTAAACGGAAATGCCCCAGTGAAGAAAAATGGCTGGAAGGCTGGCGCTGCTCCTGCGAATGTCCCATTTTGAGGCTCCAGAGACACAGGTGGCTTGGATGGGACAGAAGAGAAGAGGGAACGGCTCTGACTCACGGGTGGCTGACAAACAGGCCCCGGTTTTGTGCTTTCTGGTGTTCTGAGGATGGCAGAAGGGGCAGCCACATCGCCATTCTGCACCAGCGCCAAAGCAGTGTGGTCCCTAGCAAAGGCTCCCAGCAGGGGGGCATCCCCTGAGGGCAGCAAGGGAGGGGAGCCCTTCTCGGCAGGGGGGGAGTCCGGAGTGGGGGAGGGGCCCCCGTTCTGCAGTGGGGCTGAATCTTCTGCTACGGGGGTGTAGATGAAGGGGAAGGGTGGGTTGGCCAAGTAGTTGGGCACAAAGGACAGTTCCGACTCTTTCTGCTGGGGCAGGTCGTCGGCGTCATCATCCTCCTCCACTTAAAGAGAAGAAAATACAGAACAGTTACATGGCCCTTTAAAAATTACCAAGAAAAAGGTGTCTTTCAGAAGCTGTGTCCTCCCCAGCAACACCCCCCCCAAAAAAGTAGAAGGTATGTCCTTTGGTATGTGACAAATATTTTGGTCAGTGTTATTGGCTCTTCAGATCAGAAGGGAAGAGTATTTTGTTAGGTTTT
>PVJO010005057.1:0-102692 GCA_004026905.1 Hystrix cristata | reverse complement strand
TCAAAATTTAACATCAAAATAGAGATATTGAGGTGGGCAGTTGACCATGTGAGTCTGGAATATAGGAGAGAGGTCTGAGCTGGAAGCATAAATCTGAGAGTTATGGCACAGATGTGGTATTTAAAGCCATGAGACAGCTGGGGATTTAGCTCAGTGGTTAAAGTGCCTGCCTGGCAAGCACAAGGGCCCAAGTTCGATCCCCAGGACAAAAAAAAAAAAAAAAAAAAAAGAAAGGAAAATCATTTCTAAGAATGACTATTATCAACATATCAGCCAATAACAAATGCTGGAGGGGCTGTGGAGAAAAAGGAACCCTTCTCCACTGTTGGTGGGAGTGTAGACTGGTGCAACCGCTATGGAAATCAGTGTGGAGATTCCTCAGGGAACTAGGACTAGAGATTCCATTTGACCCAGCTATTCCCCTTCTTGGTATCTTCCCAAAAGAATTAAAAGCATCATACCACAGGGATATATGCACACCCATGTTTATAGCAGCACAGTTTGTAATAGCTAAATCGTGGAAGCAGCCCAAATGCCCATCAACAGCAGAGTGGATAAAGAAAATGTGTTTTTTTTTAATACAGTGGAGTACTACTGTGCCATAAAGAATGATAAGCTTGAGATATTCCTAGGTAAATGGATGCATCTTGAGACCATACTCTTAAGTGAAATAAATCGGACACACATGTTTAAATACTGCATAGTTTCTCTGGTGTGAGAAACTGAAGTGTAAATAAAGACTAAAAATGTATTCTATTGGGAAAGGGAAGAAAATGTCCAAATGAGAAAGGGAACAAGGGAGGGGGAAAGGAACAGAGGGACAAGAGAAATAAGAAATGGAAGGAAAAAATGGAAACAAATCTTTGGTAAATAGGAAGGGAGGAGGGGGTGAGGGGAGGGGAATGGGAAGAAAAGAAGCAACAAGATATATCATGTACAGGTACAAATCCCCTATGATGAATGTTATCAATATGTACATCTAAAATGTACCATTAAAATAAAGTAAAAAAAAAGAGCCATGAGACAGGGGTGGGGAAGGGAGAGGGAACCAAGATACATCATGTACGGTCCAAAATAACCATGATGAATGTGATCATTATGTATACAATGTACCAATACATGTTCTTGGTAAAATAAATAAATAAATAAATAAATAAATAAATAAATAAATAAAGCCATGAGACTAAAAGAGACCACTGAGAGAGAGAGAGTGTGTAAATACAGAAGACCGAGGACTGAGCTTTAGGACATTTCAACATTAAGAGGTCAGAGAGATGAAGAAGAACCCAGATAAAGCCAAACAAAAGTGTCTGCATGCTAAATTTAGACACTGGAACAGACCAAGAGTTAGGAATTTTTGTCGGAGTTCAGAACCGGAAAGGACAACAGAGAACTTCTACTCCAAGAAAGAAAGCTAAAGTAAGAAACAAGAGCCCTGGGTTCCACTTCTAATTTTAAGCTCAGATAAGTGAATTTGACAAATCATTTGACTTCTAAGGATCTCTGTTTTCTACCTACACAGTAAGATAGCTAGACCACATGACTTAAAATGTTTAATTGTAGTATTTTGGTATCCTCATTTTACAGTGGAAGAAACTGAAGCCCAGAGAGAGACAGTAAGTAACTTGCCCAAACAACGTGAGGTTAGGAACAGACTGTAGTCCGGTGAGTCTTCTAGACTGTTGGTTTTAAATCCCGTGTGCATATTAGAATGCCTGAGGAGCATTTAATAATGTTCATTATCGGGTTCCAAACTTAAAGTGTCTCATTTTGTTGGGCTGGGCTGGATTCGGCATTTCTATTTTTGACATTCTTCAGGTGATTCTAATGTGCAGTGAGGGTTGAAACGCCCCTGCTCTACATTAACAAGGCATGGCTGTGTCTCGCCTGTTGTTGTACACCTTTTTGCATCTTAACTTGCATTTCCAATGCAAAAATGATTGACTGAGTTTTAAATTCTTTAAGATGAAGGCTGTTACAGGAGATTAGCTTTCTAGACCTTGCGAAACCAAAGTAGCAAGTATCAGATTTCTTTGAAGCTTGGTAAAACAACATGACCATAGCTTCCTTGAGCTCCATCCTAGAAGTGAAATGTTGTGGAAAATCATGAAGCTATGGTTGTGTATGTGGTTGGGGGGGTAGGGTGGGGAGAGGAGGGATTGTTTGCTCTTACTCTATACCTTTTAGGGAATACGTACGAGGTTCATTCCAAAAACAAACTCACAAAGTGAATGAGCTATGCATCGGCCATAATATACAAATATTGTTGCTTTTACCATGCATGTTTAGTAGGCAAAGTCATGTGATCGACTGTAGCAGTCTCGCCACTTTACAGGGGCTTCTCACCAAAGCTTCTTCACTTTTCACATCAATAGGATTTAAGATTTCTTGATGAAACCTATACTCTATACACTACAAAATTTGGCCCAGTACATGTACATGTACAGGTATGTGTGTGAATGTGTGCATAAGTGTGTTTAAAACTGGATTCTAGTGTTCACTTTTTCTGGGGAATATGTGTCTAGGAGAATAGCTAGTTAGAACTAAGGCAGGACACAGACACTGACTGTGGAGAAACATTATTTACAACATTTCTACACATACCTACCAATCATTTTGAGTTACAAAATGATTTTGCTATGCAAAATGTACCAGTAATTAACCTGGTAAGTTTTCTTTGACCTCCTTTTATCTCTTCTATACTTAGTTTTTCTGTAAAGTGCCCTTTAAAACACTAAATCACTTTTGCAGTTAGTTTAAGTGCAAAAAATATATTGTGTATGACTTGGTTTGTTCATAAATTGTCATATTTGATATATTTAAAGATGTGGAGGCCTGGGGGAGAAAACCAGAAAAATTCAGGGGAGAAACCAAGCAACTCCTCCAAAACATTTTTTTCTTCTGAGTCTTCATAGCTCTACTCCACTCAGACGTGCAGCACATAATAATGAACACAGGCTTGGAACACACTCTAAGATTGCTCTAGGGCAACTAGGGCTCAAGATAATTGTAATTTTTAAAAATAGGTTTCACCGTTGTTTGGAACCATCTACAATTCAATTTACTTTATCGCACGAGCCATGAATAATGCTGTGAAAGAAAATGGACAGGCCAGTGCTGCCAGACTTGTTCAGCATTCCAGAAATATGCACTTCTATGGATTCAATCAGTTGGTAAGGACAGATTCAAACGGAAATGGAATTTCAGAATATGTAATCCTGGACACCAACGGGAAGGAATGGGAACTCCATAGCACCTACACTGTGGACATGGAAATGGAGCTGCTACGGTTTCGAGGGACCCCTATTCACTTCCCTGGTGGAAGGCCCCCTAGAGCAGATGCAAAATGCTGGTTTGCAGAAGGGAAGATCTGCCGAGGAGGTAAGGAATGGAAAATCACTAGTAGTTATTTAACTCAGCTGGGGTTAACAGGGAAGCACTTGAGGAAAAGGCATATTTTAATATTGAAGCACTTTATCTACTTGACTGAAAATAATAAGAACAACAAGAGGTACTTTCCAGTCTTAAATAATTTAATTTAAGCAATTTAAAAGCCTCCCCACCACTCACTTTTTAAAAAAGATCCCACTTTTTCCCAAAGATGTTACTCTAATGAGAGGCAGGAATTCGGCTTCTCCTTGGTCTTTTGTAATCTGTGACCTGTGATTGATTCCTCTGCTAGAAAGGTCACCTGTCTATTCCTTGATCTATCCAAATCCTGCCAATCAGGTCCTACCACAGAAATATCATATCTACACTGTCTCTTCTCTGCACTCCCACTGTACTCAAAGTCTGTACCTTACGGCTTACTAAAAAACTGATTTTCAGTTGTTTCTTATGTGTTTGTTGTATCTCCCCACTTTCCAAATACACTGTTACTTGAGGGCAGGGACCATAGCTAAAAATTCTTATGCCCCCCAAATGCCCACACAGTAGTCATCCAGCAAATATTTGCAGTTTAAGCAACTGGTAGGATTCCTCCAGCTTGTGGAAGAAGGGAAACTTCATCAAACCTCTGAAAGCCAGAGGAGACCTTTGGAAGGACCCGTATTATGCTTACGCAAGTGTCTACTACCCTCTTCTGCAATCAAATGCATCTATTTGAAATGGGCTTTGATTTCTGTTTTGCTTTAGTATGACATATCCAAGTTCCTCTTCACTCACATCGTTATATCTTTTTCTCTGAAATCTTAGTCATCTATTCAAATATTTAGATTTTACAGAGAATAATTTACACACTGGCAGAAACACTAATTGTCAAAACCAGATTCACCCTCCCCCTTGAAGGACAAGTACTATGTTTTTCATCTATAACCCATGAGGACTGTGGGCTCGGGTGAATTAACAGGGTCTTTCATTTTATGAAGGCAACATAATACTCACCCTTCACAGGTGAGGTAACATATTTGTTCCCAAGAACTCTATTGCTGTCCAGATTAAATGAAGGTACTCAAAGTTTTCCATTCGTGGATCTTTTCCTCTAAAGAAACACCCCGGTCAGCCTTAATTCATGTGATTTGTTATTGTCAGAGTGGTGAGTGGTTTTGCTTCAAAACAGTGAAATTGCTTTCTGTGTCCATAAAGTCAACAAGACAGACTGTGCTGTAGAAAAATGGAATTAGGTTAGGTAGATGTAGCCTGATTTTAGAGTCACCAGAAAGCATGAGGAGTCGCTCTGCGGTGCTCTTTATTTACTGTCTTTCTCTGATAATGCTGTTCTTCCTCTTCCTCTCATTCTCTGCAGGCATTGACCCCGCCTTTGCCATGATGGTCTGCCTTGCTTTGCTTATGGCCCTGCTGTTTATTAATGGATTGGCTTACTTTGTAAGGTACATTTTTTTGTTGTTTTTGTATACACAAAATACAAGCCCATAATAGCCTTGTTAATATTGATTTCCAGGAAGTCATGTTTCAGTACAATCGCCTCATTACATGAGCCACTGATTTTCTTTTTTCCATAGTGATTTACCATCCCTACCAGCCCCATTTAAAGTGAAGTGTTTTCATGATGGCAAGAATAACTTCCTCAGCTGTGTCTTCAGTACTGTTGCCTATGAGGAGATTTGGCTCTCAACACAATGGTGAAATAAGCGAACTAGTACTTCTGGTTCTGTCTACTCCTTATTTGTGCTCCTTTTCGCCCAACAGTGTTTCTTATATCCATTTCCTTCCCAAATGGGAAATGGAGGTGGGATACTTTAATGAGTTCTAAAAATTAAACAGAATTTGACTAAATTCAAGCTCTAGGAATGGTGGTACTAACTCATAGGATTTCAATGTCATTAAAGAAAGTAAGTAAAATACTTAGAACAGTACCTGATTTATAGTAAGTGTTCAACAAATATTAAACATCAAACTCTTCCCAGGAATAGGAGACTGTCTTGCTAATTGTTGGGAGCCCAATATCCTCACTTTGACATCTGTGCCTTTTGTCTAGGATATCATGATCCAGAATTCTGCCATCTTTCTTCCTTGGACAAAAACTATCCTATCTAATAATCAGCATAATCATTTTTTCTTTTTTTTGGTGCTGGGGATTGAACTCAGGGCCTTGTGCTTGCTAGGCAAGCACTCTAACCACTGAGCTAAATCCCCAGCCAAGCATCATCATTTTTATCACGTCTTTATCTTTCCCCCTCAGGTCACCCTGACAGGTGACCAACTAATCTGATAAACTATTTTAGGTCCAGGGATAAGTGGCTGAAGATGGTTTAACCTGACACTGCTGTCTTATAGTCTTTGTATTCTAAGAGCTTTCCATTCTATGACAGTTTGGGAAAAGTTAAAAATGAAATAAATCACAACCCTCCCATTTTACCATGCAAACCATACCTTTGCAACATCTTTTTATGAGTAGTCCTGATGACAATATGGCACGGACTAGTAGGGAATAGAGTGTAGCTATTTTGGTAGGTTCTGAGAAAAATGTCTGGCGTATACTCAATAGCCATGTATCTTGGACAAGCCACTTAGTGTCTCTTGGCCAGAATTTTCTCAATTTTCCAGCTAAAGAATTGGATTAGATAATGTTTAAGAGTGCTACTATCTCTGATATTTTAATGACACCGTGGGATCCTCGACTGAAACCATAACAGATGTTACTCTTAGTGTTTAATGTGTTGGTATCACTGTGAAAATTTACTATCACCCAATGCTCCCAGTAGAAACTTAATAAAGACGCAGAGAGTAGTAAGCAGCTTATGAGTTGTTAAAACACACTTGATATAGACATTAGTTCAAAGGAAGTTTTCCTTCTAATTTCTGGGACCATGACATATCTCTGCTAAGAACATCTTTAGATAGCAAAAATAAGTGGCGCCCATTCAAAACACTTCCCCCCTCTAGAGAGATCTGAGGGTTAATAGACTGTCTACTCAGTGCTAAAACATCCCTTGGCAAGGTGGATAATGGAGTCACACTCAGCTGCTCATGTTCCTTGTCAGTCTCCCAAATGATAGTTCTCTCTAGTCTTTCCCACTGAATGGACTGGTTCTTTGGGTTTTGAGTCAGCCCAGCCTGCAATTCTTGAGAGGAGAAGGTGGGAGCAGAAAAAAACCACGGGGTGGTGCGTTTGTTTGGAGCTCGTAGGCTGAAGGGCAAAGAAGACTGGAGAGGAAAATGATTGGAGAGGGACATGATTACAGAGGAAAATGATTGGAGAGGAAAATGAGTTTGAGACAATTGGTACTTCAAGTGGTCACAAAAAACTCAGAGATGGGAGAGAGGCACATCATTTTCCAGAGTCACTTGCTTCTTGGTTCTTCAGCTAACAAAGCACAAAAGATGCCCCCTCTTTGCTGCCTTCCTCCCTCTCTCTGCCCACCACGGCTGCAATCAGAAGAGCTGAGCAGCTGATGAGTTTCTGTAATAGATGGTGATTACTTGCAGGAGAGTGACTCTCTGTTCCTTCCTTTTCTGTGTGTTTTGATTGTTTAAGTTTTTTTTTTTTCCAGAAAGAAAGATGTGCAAAGAACCCAACCACCCCAAAACAAAGAATTCTTTGAACTCCTCTTTTCTCCCTACTCCTCTGAACTGGATTGCATTGCCTTTCTATAAAGCTCTCCCAGGCTTTGTAATACTAATGATGATAATGATAATAATGAGCCCTTATACTTTCATAGTGCTTCACGCTTTTCAGACCACTTTCACATACATTATCTCATTTGATTTTCAAAACAACTCTATAAAGCTGGTAATGCAAGAACTATTATCCTGCTAGAAAGGAGACACTGAGGCATGAAGAGGTTAAATCATTTATCTAAGGTCACCTTCACCTGGCTAATTACTGGCAGAATCTGCACTCCCCCCTCCCATCTCCGGATTGGGAGTCCAGTTGACTTTCTACTAGAATGTATTTTGTAGCTTGCTTATTTTTACAGGTGTGGATACTTCAAGACAATTCACTGCACATATGAAACAGATAAGTTAGGGGATAATATTTTATTTGCCAAGAGATTCATGTGCTCTACCCAAGAATTCACTACAGGGTTCTTTTAATTTTCTCTGCAGGGCAGCGTCTCCCACTGTGATAAGGGACACATTTGTTGGCAGACAATTAGAAACACATTAATTGTTTGTTTACAAACCAGTGAAGTCACTGAGAAAAATTGACTGGGTTGCTAATACTTAAAGCTATAGTGACATTGTAGACGTCTTAGAGCATCTTGACCAAGCATCTTGAGTTAGTGCTTTTTTTTTTTTTTTCCTTTCTGGCTCATGGCTTTGACACATTCCACAGAATGATCCTTATGGGGTTATGGAAAACAAAGCCAAAATCTAGATGTCAGAGCCTCCAAGACAAAAGATAAAAATAAAATAAAACAAAAACCATGCAGACTAACTCAAGGCTTCCTTCAGGTCCTCAGGTTTCCTGGTCAGACCTACCTGACTGTTAGGTAGACCTCATCAATTCTTGTGTCAGTAATTGATTCCTAAAAAATAATTACATTCGCTGCAAATTAATGGCCATGTTTGGAGAGAATCATGTTTTAACTGTGTCTATGTAATGCTCAGACAAGAGACCAATTCAGTAAAAGGAAGAAAAACACACTAGTTGGCCCACTTGTTTGGAATCATGTAGACAAAGCAACCAGCTGATTGAATTTTTCCACTTTTCAACCTGTTGCTTTGGCAACGCATAGATGCAACTTTGCAAGATAAGTGGTCTGATGGGCAGAAATCTGGGCTCGGAGCCAGAGACCAAGGATTCAAGTTCCAGTTCTGTCTAAGGCTGGGGAATCTCACACAATTTGCTTAATTTTGCTCTGTTTCCTTAATGTGGTTTTGTCTATAAAATGGAAATTGAGGAATGTTGGCCCTGGTAATATTAGGAGAAATATTATGCCATATGAGAAAGTATACTGAGTTCTTTAAAAGTTTCAGAGATATTATTTTGAATGTGCCCTTGATATGGGATCACCACTTTACTTGTCTGAGATACTGTTTGTGCAGTACCCTCACCCCTCTCTTTTGATGCCTTTTCAAAAACATTTTATGTTTTTTTTCTTTTGGTCTTTTTAACTCTGAACATTGTCAGGGCAAGGATTATTGCCTTCCTGTGCTGTGGGTATTATGGTAAACATCCACATGTGGATTTCTTCCCAATTATCTTGTATATTCTGTAACTACTAACTTAGCAAATCAACCCTGCCTTTGCAAAAACATCCATTCCCCTGTGACCTTCTGATTTCATGTTTGTTTCAGGCGTCATATAAATAAGATCCAGTTGATTAAAGGACCCAATAGAATTCTCCTGACTTTGGAGGATGTAACATTTATTAATCCCCACTTTGGCAGTAAGGTAAGAAATAGCTCCTTCTCTTGCTGCACTGTCCAAAATTATAGCTGCAAGCCACAAACGACTATTGAGCACATGGCATATGTCTAGTCTGAATTTTAATGTGCCGTAAAATACATATTGAATTTAGAAGACTTAGTATCAAAGTATGTAAAATATCCCATTAGTATGTAAAAAAGATGTAAAAATACTGATATACTTCAAAATAATATTTTAGGTATAGTGGGTTAAATAAAACATATTAAGGCTAATTTCCCTTGCTTCTTTTTATGGTTTTCAAAACCATAAAAGTGACAGCTAGAGCACTTAGAATTACATCTGTCTAATGGAATATTATTCAGCCACAAAACAATGAAATCTTGTCATTTTCAGCACTATGGATGGAACTGGAGGACATTACGTTAAGCGAAATAAGTCAGGTACAGAAAGACAAGTGCTACAAGTTCTCACTCTTGTGTAGAGCCTAAAAAAATTTACTTCATAGAAATAGACAGTACAATAGTGGGCACTAGAGCACAGGAAGGGTAGGGGTCAGGGAGATAGATGAAGGTTGTGTAGCTGCTACCAAAATATACTTAGATAAGAGGAAAAAGTTCTAGTGTTCTATAGCACCGTAAGGGGACTATAATTTACAACAACTTATCATATATTTTATAAAAAACTACGAGAGAGGAGTTCAAAGGTTCCCAACTAAAGAAATGATAGAAATGATATGTTTAAAGAGATAGAAATACTAATCACCTTGATTTGATCATTATACACTGTATGCAGATATAAAATTATTACACTGTACCCCAATAAATACATACAATTATTAGATGTTAATTAAAATTACATAATGTGGCTCATGTTACATTTCAGTTACATACTGCTAAAAAACCAGTGTTGTGAAATACATGCAGTACACTTTGGGCAATAGTTTGGCATTGACTTCATATAGCTCCTCTGCCTTTTTTGTATATTTGGACTCAACATTTGATGGTTTGTTCCTCAAGGGAAGAGGTACATTTTTGTAATATTAGCCTATAACAACTGACTTGGTGCTTATAATACAGCAGATCCTTGTAAAAGTTTGGTGAACAAGGCAACTAGTAAAAGAGGGTTGAGTTTCAACAAGGAACTCTAGTTGTAGTTGTGTTGTAACAGGTGATCTTCATTGAGGTCTTGCTATTCTGCCCTGAGCCTGGACTCGGTTTTCTGAGAGATGACACATACTCTTTGCCCTCAAGGGAATTACAGTCAAGTTAAAGAGACAAATATCACACAAGTGAGTTGATAGGTGCCATATTACACAAAACAAATAAGAAATACAGCAGGACTTCAAAGGAGAAAGATCAGTGGAGGGAAGCTTTTCAGAGACCCAGAACCCAAACTGAATCTTAAGGAAGGAGGGATAGAATTTTGCTAGGTCACAGATTACAGACTGGTTATCCCTTTTGTTTGATCTTCACGGTTTTAAAAAATAGCAGCCAGAATTTTGAAATTATGAAATTACATATAAAAATCTGGACCTCTGGATTTTCTTTAGAAGTTGGGTGGTAAGTGTTGGTGTTCTATTACACAAGCATGATTATAGATAACAATATTGTATTGCATAATCCAAAATAGCTAGAAGAGAGGATTTTGAATACTCTTATCATAAAAGGAATGATAAGTGTTTGAGATGTTGAGTAACATAAGTATCCTGAAGTGATCAATATGCAATGTATAAGTATACCAAAACATCACACTGTACCTTGTAAAGATGTACGATTATTGTCAATAAAAACAATTTTTAAAGTTGAAAGATCTGCCAAACTTAGGTCTCATTGTAGCAATAAAAAAACCTCAATAGTAGGTCTCCTTTGTGGAAGAGGAAGGTTCTCTGCAATTCGATAGTATACATCACTCTATATTTCCCTATACTCAGATTATTTCACCTATTTATATTATCTTCCTGTCTCCTGTAGACATCCTAGGCAGAGGAAATTGCATAGACAGCAGCTTAGAAAAAGAGAATATGTGCAGACGAGTTTGGCCACAATTAGCTAGCCTGTCTACTGCCAATCTATGTGGCTGCAATAATGACACTAGTCTTTGCAAACTTTAAAATGATGGTGGCAGGATGTAGGAAGAGGATGAAAACGCCTCCTATTGTTTCCGTGTCCCATTTACTGTTGCTGTAACACTGTAGCAGATTTGAGAATTAATTGTCTCAATGACCAAATTGGTCATTTGCTTAAATGTGATATGGAAAGATACATTTAATTAGTTGGCAGGGTGAGAGCGAATTTACCCAGTAGCATCTTGTGTAGGTAGAGTCAAGTGAATTGTTGACCTGTTTTGTTTAATTCTCATTCTCAACCCTAACTCTTACTTTTTAAAATCCTCATATCCCTTTGTAAGGTTGATATCATGTTCCTAGAAATGCGCTGATGAAAGCCAAAACTATCACTGTGGCTGAAAGCTATACTCCATTCTCATGCCACAAAAACTTATTGATGTTAGTCTTCATTTAAAAACTACTAGAGGACACTAGGATTCATGGTGGCAGAATTTGTCTGTATTTGCCATATTCAATATAGCTGATATGAAAATTTCTATCTCAAGTAGTAGAAAGTATAAATGCTAAATCAGCAGCTCTGAAGCAATCACAATATACAACTCGGTACTAAGGAAAAAGTGATTCTGGACAAAATATTTTATTCAGAAATGAGTGATAAGTAGTAGAGGTCCTGTCTAAATGTAGCAAAATGTAGTAAAGTTTTGGCCAAAAGAAATAACTCTATTTTTAAAAATCCTTACTACTTCCTTATCTATGTCAAAATGGCAGACTTATAAATTGCCTAGCTAGGTATTTGGCACTAAAGTATCAAAATAAGAAACATAGCTTAATTTTTGACTGAACTAGTTTTTCTTTGTATAGGCTTTGCAACATCTAGTAAAGTTTAGAAAACTTCCACCTATGCTTCTTCCTTTTTGTACTAAAATTTAAACTATATTTGTGTGATTAAAGCATGCCAGTTCTCATCAAATCATCATAAGTAGCAGAGAAGTGCTAAAGTTAGATGAACAGAATGCCTAATTTTAAAATTTTGTTCGTGGAGTATTTCACTTTCGAATGCTCCCTACTCGTCGAGTAGCTATCTATCATCTCCCTTTCCCCCTTTTTCACCACTTTTAAATAAATTGTCCTCTAAATAAATTGTCTTCTCTTAATTAAAAAAAAATAAATAAAATCTTGTTCATGATGATAGATCTTTTCTTTTTAACTTACGCACAAGTTTTGACATAATGAGAATAAAAAATCAATCATCACCTTTTTTTACCATATGAGTGAGAAGAATAAATAGCAATAGGAACAGAGATCCTTATAAGGCATGTCTTTTTTGTTTTAATATTTTGGTCCAGATGAAAAAGGATAGCATTACCCTAGAAGAACACAGTTTTGGCCTCAAGATTCCTTTTGGCATGTGGCTTTGTAACAGGTTCTGATGGGAAAAGATGGGGGTAGTGTACATTTTCCTTAATTGCTGTGTAGTCACAAACTTGCAGCTGACTGTATTTAATCAGTCAAGAAACCAAGTCAAGAATTCCATTCAAAAGGAATGTCTGAAAAGGTAAACTCTTGGAGAATATAAAATTAATTCAGTCTAGAAAAATTGGCAGGTCAAGAGAAGTCAAGTTAGGAAAGGAAGTTTTTAGAAAAAAGTGAAGCCGAAGTCCAGATACATGTGGATTTTGGCAGAGTCTATCACTTTCTTCCCTGCCCTTCATGGAGAGGTCTAAGCCTCATTATATAGATCTAGGTGCTCCTGATGAGATATAAAAATAAAGAACGAAAGCCAAGTAGAGTCCCTGACCTTGCTGTGCTGGAGAGTGTGCAGGTTGATACCAGCGTTATGTGAAGAGTCAAGTTTTACAACTTGTCTGAATCTTGAGCTGTTGGAATTTTGTAACAGGAAGGACTGAATATAGTTTAACATTGTCTTAGAACTTTGACTGTAATAGTCTTGGTATAGTAGAAGTTTAACTCAGGGCTAAGTCAATTAGTGATTTATTAAGGGAAGTATTGGAAAGCACTTAAGATTAAATTTATTGGCAAGTAAGAATGATGCAAAAGATGATGTGGTGGAAAGAGCACAGGGCCGGGAAATATAACACCAAGAGTCCTCTTCCAGCTGGCATTTCCTTTTCTAGGTCTCTGTTTCCTCATTATAAAAATGAAGGTGCTGGGAGTTGGAGATATGGGCTGAACCATACAATACTAAATGTAATTCCTAGTTCTGAGTTGCTATAATTCTCTCACAGACACATTTGGCGACATGGAGAACAATATTGAAGAACCTGTTGATTTTTTTTTATCTTCATTTGAAGTATGTCTACTGCTTCAGTTGAAGATATTGAAATTCAATTTTAAAGGTTAACAGATATTGCAAATAACTCTTCATCTTGTCATTCAACTGAATTTCTCAGCCCTCTTTCACCAGACTTATGCGTACAAGTTAACAAATCAAGGAATAAAGAATTTGGCCTATTTTAAACATCAGACTCATAAATCATGGGTAGATGATTTACTCACTTTCTACCATCTTATTGCTTTTGGGGATATCATCTGCCATTTTTAATCTTACCTCCACAGAGAAGGATGTCATTCAGTATGGTATAACAAAAAGAACCAGTCTTGAGAGCCAGAAAGGTGGGATTCTGTCCTATTTCTGCAATTTTTTAAATGTTAGATTTTTATAAACAACACTTACTGCAAACAAATCATTGATTACATGGGAAACTCGTTTCCCTTTTTTGTCTCAATTTCTTGTCTATAACGTGAAGTTCCTAGACTTAAAAAGTTCTGAAGGATAGGAAGAATTAATCAATTTAATGTAGACCCACAAATAGTTACTTCCTTATGAATAGAAAAGAAAAAAAAATAAGCATACTACCTATACCATGGCTCAATGTTCCATTTTAAATCATGAAAATTTTGCTCATAACGTTTTTTTTCCCCTTAATCCTTTCACAGAGAGGAAGTCGTGCCAGTGTAAGCTTCCAGATTGTCTCCGAGGTTCAAAGCGGGAGGTCCCCAAGGCTTTCCTTTTCTTCAGGGAGTCTAACTCCAGCTACCTATGAAAACTCCAACATAGCAATTTATGAGGTAAGACCTCCAGCATCTATCTACTATGTTGTCTTCTTGGGTTGTAAAATGCGGCAATGATTTAGAACTCAGTGTTTGGATAAAAATACTGAGTCAAACCTTCCAGGTTTTTCTGTCTGTGTCCACTTATAGACTTATTTGGTTGACATTTTTGACAATAACTCCTCAGCAACTAATTTTAATTATAACCTCATCGACATTTAAACTCCATGTGTTTACTATGCATGTGGAAAAAAATCTTTGAGACCCAAACACTTAAACATTTCTTTCATCCGACAAGCCTATGTGTAAGCAAAGAAATAGAAGACTATAATAATAGAAGAAATGAATCCATAAACTGTTTGGGATGAGCTATCAAGAGGCATGCTTGTGCTGGGTAGGGTTTGAGGTACTCCTCTTTAAATTTTAGTTGTTCTTCCTGCACTAGTTTCCTCTGATGTTATTGAAACTTAAAAAAAATTCATTTATTTTTTTCTTCACATTTGCTGCCTCTTTGAGTAACAGGTTATTTTCTGTTGTAGAAAATAAAAATCTTTTTTATTTCACTGAAGTTTCTGTCTTTCAAGATTTAAGAGGCCATCCCCTATTCCTGGTTCTAAGGTACTGGAATTTGGCAACCAGAACAAATATTGCAACCGTTGGAGAGACAGACTGTTTCTTCTCAGCAGGAAAGAGTTAAGCAGGGGGTAAAAGGGAAACTACACTGTCCTTCTGCTCCTCCTAAGTGAGGCCTTCCCAGTATGGTTTCCTTGTTTTGTTTGAAGATACGCCCAAGAGCAGCAAACACTATCAACTTCAACAGTAACTACAAAGAAAATCCAAAGCAAAAAAGAGTTTTCAGATTGTTGACAACATTGAATTTTCCAACTGAACATTCTCCTTTGATAAGTAATTCATAAGGACCTTGCTATGATTTGAATGTGTTACCTCCAAATTCAGGCATTGAACTTTAATGGTCAATGTGAGAAAATTAGGAGATGGGGCTTTAAAAAGATATTAGGTCACGAGGGCTCACTATTCTCATAAGACGGCATTAAGGCCCTTATAAAAGCAGTGTTATGCAGCATTTGGTTAGCTTCCCCTTCTATCTTTTGCCATGTGAGGACAAAATGTTCCTCATGTTCAGAGGAGAAACATCTTGGAGGTCGAGAGCAGCCCTCACCAGACAATCAAACCTGATGAGCTTTGACTTTGGACTTCTCAGCCTCCATAAATTACCCAGTATCACAAATGGACTAAGACAGGCCTACAATACTAGTATTGACATGGCATATTTTTTTTAAATTATACTTGAGAGTTTTGACCATAGCAAGAAACCTCTGGATCTTACATTGGACTTAACTTAATGAAAGAGAAGATTTGCTTCAAATATAAACTTGAAGTATTGAAGAATTGGTCCCTTTGTTCTTCCAAAGACAAAAGAGAAAATAATCAGATAGCTTTTGAATACCAAATGGAAGGGTTCGTGGATTTGCAAATGTATAAGCACCCTAAGATTCTGGGTGAATCTCAGTAACCTTTGAGTTTGACCTGCAACATGAGGGGTTGAGGCAAGTTCTTAATCCTGTTCATTGGAATCTTCTTCTGAAACCAAAATATACTTACTCCAAGGTTCCCATCCCTAAGTGATTCTGATTCAGTTGATATGGGTTGGGATCCAGGCACTGATATTATTTTAAGTTCCTTGTTATGTACATCTGGGTTTCATAACTGCTGTACTAAGAGACCTCTAAAGCCTCTTTGGACAAGGATATACTATAATTTTCTGATTCTGTGGAAGAATTTATGTGTTGACTTGTGGTATGTTTTGTTTGGTGGTGTTGGAAGGTTGCAATCTAGAATAGAGATGGGAGAAAATAAACATCTGTATGTAATCAGCCTTTAAGACTGTCAGATATTACCTTATTTTGAAAGGTGGGCAGGGAGCTGAGTTAGTTCTCAGAATAGCTATTAGTTACTCAGATCATAAGTGGGGGCCTTTATATTTACAAAAGGTGTGTTATCACTATTGTAAGAATAACCCTGCACAGAGGAGTGAAGAACAGGCTGATGGCAGGGTGCAACTAGAAAACTTCCTGGCTAAGACTAAAAAGGACACTGAGAGGGAGCATAAATCAACCGAACCTACAGATCAAACAAAGAAGTCCCGTGTGCACTTTTGAATTAGGAGTGTTTTAAGGAAGACTAATTCTCTAATGTCTGTTTAAAATAAATCAAATTTTCATAAGAATTTTTACTGGCAGTCCTGGGATTCCCAGACAATGTGCCAGATAATGTTAAGAGTACCAAATACCTGACAGCAAAGGATGGCTTCTCTAGGATGCACCTTGTGTCTAGTACTTCGTTAACACCAACTCACACTTTGATCGTATATACAGATGCGTGGCCTTCAGAACTGTACAGTCACATCAGTCCTTATTTCACAGATATGCTTTGAAATGTGGAAAAGAAACCAGATGAACTGACTGGTAGGCAGAAATGGAAAGAGAAAGGTGGTGAGGACATGTCATGGCTTGCCCTAACAGCCATCCATAGTCTAGGGGCCTGGGGGTCAAGGGGGGAAGCACTGTAGTCCTGGAACTCAGGGAGAACCTGCTGAATTCATCTTTCCTTTTCATTTTCTGATTCCTGTCTCTCAGTTGCTACCTATATTTTCCTCTTTGTCTCATTTTTCCCTTTCTGTCCATTCATCTCCCCGTCTCACAGCCTTGTTTCTCTTTCCTCACATCCCGTATAGATCTCTCTTTACCCCTTTCCCTTCTACCAATCTCTCTCTCTCTTATCATGGAATCATGGATCATAAAAGCTGAAAAAGACCTAAGAAATCATTTAGTAAGCACAGCTCTATAGGTAGGGAAACTGAGGCTCAGGCTGATTAAGTGCTATGCTAAAGAGCACCCTTGAGTTGAATGAAGCAGAGCCAGGTTTAGGACCTTGTTTCTTGCTTCTTAATACACATGGCCTTAGCACACAAATGATGGACTTTAAATTACTTGTAAAAACTTTATTGAGTAGAGTTTGAGTCTCTTTCTCTTAATTAAAAAGTGAGTGATGAGTGAAGTATTTCATCATTCTCTCTTATTTTAAAAGAACAAAGCAAAATGAATAGTGCATGTGCGGTGAAGATAAAACCTGCCCGTTTCCTCCCTTTTCCTCATTACTCATGAAGTAGGATGCACGCAGACTCAATACAAATTTGCTCACAAAGTTTGTGATAATTATTTAAATCTTAAACGTGCACAAATTCCCCAAGCAACAGGGAGCCCAATAAGGGGATAGAGCAACAAAATAGGAGATGGTTCAGTTCCTGCTGTGTTACAATCTGGTCTTCTGAATTTAGGCAAGTCAATCTCTTCTGGGTTTAGTTTCTTTATCAACATACGAGAGGCTGAGTTAGGGCTACCTAAAACTCTTTCTAGCTCGTGAATTTAGTGATTTGTCATGAAAAGGCTATGCTTAGCTACTTGTGGCAGTTAATAATCCAGGCAGAAGGCCAACCTGTGTTTGTAATAGGGCTGACTCCAGGAAGAAGGCATCAGATAGTTTCAGCTATAAGGCAGAGCCAGGGCTACAAGTACTGATGTTCAGGTCGTGTACTGCAGAAGGGCACCACATCCAAAAGAGTTCTAGTCACAGTGAATATATATATATATCTTCCGGGATATATATGTATATATCTCTTGTCATATACTAAATTATATGACAGTGCTGCTGGAGTTTGGCACAGAGATTCTGGCCTCCCAGCCTGGTCCTGGAATGGTACAGGATGCACAGTCTTCTACATATGCAATATCTTGACTATGTCCCAGAAAGCCCTTGAAGTTGCTTCTCTCTCTTGCCCAAATCCAGATTCTCACTCACAGCCCTGTACCCTGATTCCCAAGCCGATGAAGAGGCCTCGTGGGTGAGGCAGAGCTTGGTCATGTGCAGATTATCCATGCTGCTGGTGGAATGTGTTGCCTTTCACCTGGGGCTTGTGAGAGTAAGTGCGAGCATGAAACATGCGTGTGCCGGTATACATGCAATCACAGCTGTTGTTTAATATCACAGAGTGGCCGGGGCTGTACAATAATATACTCATATAATTAGTTGTTTTTTGCTTGAGAGGAAACACCATTTTCTAATTACCGCAAAGGTGTGGCTAGCATCTAGTTGTGACTGTGGGCCAAATAATATAGCTGTAAAGTGCTGGGAAGGCTTTTTTTTTTTTTTGGTTCACTGTTATATTCCACTCATAAACTTTTTTTTTTTTGTAAAAATTCCAATGTTTATTCACTTAAGCTTAAAACTAGCCTTTGGTTCTCTAAAAGGTGAAGTGGTCAAAACTACAGGGCTGTGTGGGGCCCTCCTGGATTCTGTGAATGGATCTTCGATCCCTGGCCGAGGATTGATATTAACGAGAGGGTATGAACGAAGGGAGTGCCACAGAGCTGAGGCAAAGAGAAAGGCTGGAACCACAGTCTCGAGCTTTCTCATGTATCCCAGTCACATGCAGGGCTTGATAAAGCAGATTCCTGGCTGCACCTCCCACAGTTTTTAATTCTGTAAGTGTTGGGGGGAACTCGAGAACAGGCCTTTGGAAGCAGTTGCCCAGTAATACTGATGCATCTGGTCCAAGGTCACACTTGAAGAACTGCTGGTTAAATAGCCTGAACATTCTAGTACAGGAATGTACGCTGATCCCGTATTACCCTTCTGAACTCTGTGGGCAATGAACTTGGCTAGTGCAGTTTCGTTCAGCTGCTAAAGATCTCTTGGAGCCATTCCCTAGTCAAAGGGCTTCAAGCTCTTCGGCTAGAAGATGTTCCCTAACACAAAGTACAGACGAGTAACTCAGATGCTTGCATCTCCCATTAGCTTTTGCCTCTGGCTGTTTCCAGACTGCCACAGCTGGATATATTCCTTAATAGGAGAGTGGTTACACTCTCTTTTTCTCAGAATTTGATTGCATGAAGCTCTCTGCTTTACTATTTCTACTTGTTGACAAGTTGGTGCAGCCTGAAATGGAATCTCCAGGCTATAGGTAATAGATGTGAAGGCACTTTGAAGAGTAGAGAGCACTGTGAAAATATAAGGCATTATTATCATTACAGAGAAAAGAGGAATCTATATTTATATTGCTCTTTTTCTAAGATTTGGATTTGACAGAACTAAATTGGGCTTGATGCCTGATGAATTCTTGAGGCTATGCATGTAGTATAAAATTGTCTCTATCACATACTGGTACATGAAGTAAAAACAAAAAACTAATTGTTGACTTGACAGCAGCCTTAGAAATAGCCATTTTGCCCTTTAAAGTAAAAAAATGCTAATCACACAGATTTGATCATTACACATGTATTGTATACACGTGTCAAATTATACTATATCCCATAAACATGTGAAATTAAAAAATAAAATAGTTTTGAATGAAAAAGTCAACATAGACCTTCGAAAGTATGTAGATTATGTTAGTATGGTAGTACATTTTTGCATCAAAATAAAAATGATTAATTTACTTTTAAGCCAATAAACTTATTATTAAAGCATCAGAGCCCCTCTCTCCCAAATGGCCTGTACCACAAAGAAAAATGGATCAACGTAAATGCAGGAAATATTTGCTGCACTACATCTCCTGCCTTACATCTTCCACTACTGATGCCTCAGGGGAGTGGGAATTGCAACCACCAACTATCACCATTAATCACAGAAAACCTAGTGGTATATCACTTAGCCTGCTGATATATCACTTAGCTGTGAATAAGTAAAAGGACCTAACACTTTCTGCAGTTAGTTAAGGGAGATATGGCAAGGAATAGTATTCTTCTTCTGGTGTTTTTATAATTGCAATTGTTTCCCTGTATTGAGTTAATTGGCATTCTTAACTTTAACCTTGCTATATGAACTCATTTTAGCTCATAATACAGAATTTCTAGGGGATAGAGGGTGGGACAGGGGAAAAGTCTGTTTGGGTTGGTAGTATCACTATAAACCCTTCATGTGGAAAGGCTGTTACTCTAAAGCTATTGGCAACTAAGTTTCATCACTGTCCTCTACCTTTTCTTTCCAGGGAGACTGGGTGTGGTTGAAAAAGTTTCCCCCTGGAGATTTTGGCGACATTAAGTCCATCCAATCAAGTGCAAGCGATGTGTTTGAAATGGTATGAGTGACCTTCGTTTATTCACATTCCTACTAAAACTCAGTTCTTTCTTCAAAGTAGCTAAAATCAGCTGTTTAGGGTGACCTCTTTAATAAATTAGTGCAGGGAAAGCATAGGAATGTTAGCGGCTTGGTATGATCACGTGATACAATGTCAAAATTACAGGCTCTAAAACTCCCATCTCTACTGTTTCACAGCTATACTGACTTGGGCAAGTCACCTAACCTCTTGAAACTTAATTACCTTATTTGTAAAAAGAACATATTAATGTTAATTTCTACTTCCTTCTTCGGTTGGAATGAAAATTAAGGGACAATACATATAAAGTTTCGTGTACATTTCCAGGCACATAGTTTCTTTGCAAAATGCTAGGTATGATTATTATCAATGAACTATAGCATAATAATTCAAATCCCCATTTTTTAGACCTAGAAAAGCCAGCTGCTAATTTCTGTTTGAAAAATAGTTGTTTACCTAAATCCTGTAATTATGTTCAAAAAGCCCTTGGATGGTTTACTTAAAAACACAGCAGGTAGATAAGACAGGGGTGATCCCTTCCAAACCTTTTAAAATCTTGACTTCTCCTTGATGTTTGAGTCCATGAAAGATTTGTGGATATTGGCTTAGGTTCCTTCTGACTCTTGAGAGTGGGCTCGTAGAATACAATCATGGATTTCTGCACATTTATGAAGGAAACAATTTCAAATTGTTCCAAGAGATCTGAATGCGGTACCTGCTCCACCTAGAGCACTGTACAAGTGAGCAAATATAGGAAGCAGAAGAGACATGTCCCATGGGGGAATGGAGGCACTTCTGGGGGTTAGGAGGAGATGTTGTGATTTGCTGTCACTTACATGTGATTTTGGTGCCTGGAACTGAAGGGTAAACAAGGAGGGGTAAATCTGGAACAGAGATAATTCAATGTGTGGAACAGCAAGCTATATCCAAAGGTATGGGACAAAAACAGGACCAAACCCAGAGAAGCTGATAAATGACAAGTTTGGAAATAAGCAGATAGGCATTGATCCAAGGTAGAGTGTGCCCATGACTCCTTTTAGGTAGCTTTTAATGTTGATATGATTTCAAACTTACAGAAAACTTTCAAGAATAATTCAAGGCACTCCTGTGCCCTATTCAGACAGAAATTGCTATCATTTTGCCTGGTTGTTTTCATTATCTATAAATATATTCTGAACCATTTGAAAGTACCTTGTAGATACTATGCTCTTTTACCTCTAAACACTTCAGTATGTATTTACTAAAACCAAGGACATTCTTGCATGTAACTACAGTAAGATCAAAATCAGAAAATTTAACATTGATACAATACTATTATCTAATGTAGTGTGCATATTCTAATTTTATCGATGGTCTTAATACAATATAGGTAATTTTCTACCTGGTCAGTTTCCAATCTAGGTTCAACAGTGTAGTTGGTTGTCATGTCTCTTCAGTTGCCTTTAATCTGAAACAATTTCTCAGAGTTCTTTTTCTTCACCTCAGTATTTTTGAAGAATTAAAATGAGGTATTTGACAGATCATCTCTCAGTCTGAGTTTGCACAGTGTTCCTCATCGTGAGATTTAGGTTTGCACCTTTACCTAAAATACTACAGAAGTGATGTTGTGTCCTTTACAGTGCACTTTATAGGAGACACACATTGTTAATCACTCCATTATCGTTGGTGTAAACTTGGACTAATTAGTTGAGGTGGTATTTACCATGTTTCTCCACTGGACAGTTTCTGTTTTCTCCATTGAAATGAATGCATAATTTGGAAACTACTTTGAATTTATGTCAATATTCTATTCTTAATCAATATTTTACTTACTAATTTTAGTATCCATTGAGGATTTTCTAATTCCAGTACTCTTTTCATGTCTATTGGTTGACACTTTATAACAAGGAAGGGCCTATTTATTTATTTATATCAGTATGCATGTATAGTTTATTTTTCTATTCAGTTGGTTAGCTTCTGCATTAGTCAGCTTTCCCTCACTATGACAAAATACCTAAGAATAACAGTCTAAAGTAGGAGGGATATATTTTGGTTCACAGTTTAAAAGATTTGAGTCCATCATCAGCAAGCTTCATTGCTTTTAGGGCCACGGCACGGCAGAAACATCATGGCAGTATGGCGTGGCAGAGGAAAGCTGCTTGCCTTGTGTCAGGCAGGAAACAGAAAGAGGGGAAGAATCAGGAATGGGGGACAAGCTATCTAAAAGCCATGCCTCCAGTGACTCACTTCCTCCAACTAGGCCCCACCTCCTAGTATTTCCACCCATCCCCCATAGCACTATCAAACCTTCAACACATAAACTTTTGGGGGCCAGTAAGATCCAAACCATAATATTTAGGATCTATAATTATCTACGAATCAATCTGCCTGTCATCTACTCAAAACCATAATTCACATTAATACCACATTAATTCTAATCCAATGGCGCAGCATTCATTTTGTTTTTCCCTTTTCCATATTTGTAACTTTCTTTTCCACCAGTGAGAAAACTGCCTCCCATTATCCTCATGACATCTTTTTATGTGTTCACTTCACTAACTTGTGTGGTCATGTCAGGTACAGACAATAGCTCAACCCCAGGAAGAAGGCCAAGATTTTCCAGAATTCACCATGTGAGAGTTCTTAATTTCTTTCTAATGCTTTTATGAAAAGGAAGTGGATCTGACTATACTATCACAGTGAGTCTAGAACTACCTTAACTACTTACATACATTCATGATCTTCAAATATTGAGACAAATAACATAGCGTAGACTGGAAAGCAGATCTTGATGAGCCAGATATAGAAGGGAGCAGAGCACAGTGGGGTAGATGTCCTTTAAAGGCAAGATCTGGTTGTATTTCCTAGTCTTATGTTCTTTCCTATCATCTGGAACTGATTGGCTGCTCCTGGAGCTCTTTCTGTGAGATTCTCAGTTCTTTGATGTTTGATCTCTCTTTGAGGAATGTAAAGAGGAGAGAACTGCATTTGCTGTGTAAAAAAGTGTTTACTTTGTGAAAAAATGTTTTGGGTCAATTTAGTGCCTTTTACGAGTGTATTGTCTTTCCCACAGCCATTTCTTCTCCAGTGGTGGTTTTAACTATGCTTCAGTATCTCAGGATCACATGGTAGAATTTTATTTCTTACTCACAGTGATGCTTCCCAAACAATAAGCCCCTTCCCTTTGTTAAACACACACACACACACACACACACACACACACACACACACACACTTGCTTTTGAGACTAGTGCCATTCTGTTGTAGCACTCTCTTCACCACCACCATTACTGATTACTATCATCTACTCCTTCTAATTTGCTGCTCCTGATTTGTTGAATATTTTGGAATCCAGTTCATGTTCTTCCTTTCTACTCTAAAACTTACCATTATGCTGATTACATTACTGTCCATTAGATATCCAAATCTCTTGTTTATTTAATTCTTGGCCATATTACCTTTTATAATCTTCTCTTCAGTTCTACTTTGACCAACCACTGCTACCATCACACGTTGGGATTTTTCACTGTCTATCACTGCTACTAAAAATAGTAGTTCACCTCCAAAATCATAAATTTAAACATTATCCTGTCTGACTACAACCTCCTTTTCTTTCAGCTTTGCCAGTATTCGACCATGCTGGTCTTCTAGTCTACTAACCTCCATTTTCCCTCAACCCCCAAGCCTGTCTTTTACTTACTATCTTGTCCAACTTAGATTCCATAATCCATCATTTGAGAATATTCTTGTTTATGTTTTTTTTTGGTCAGACACATCTGCGAAACTTCAATTCTGTATGATCTCAACTCTTAAATTATTTGTGCCTGCTTTTGAACAGCCAGATATTGATGTAGAAAATCATGCAACAAAGTATGTCTTTTTCCATGGCAAATTTATGGTTTCTTATATTAAGATATCACTTAGCACTGTCTTGTAAGGCCATTGGTTAATTAACTTTCTACAACCTGTACTTTCATTGTTGTTGTTGTTTCTTTGAGACAAGGTCTCGCTATGTAGTTCAGACTGGCCTTGAATTCATTAGAGAGCCCAGCCTGGCCTAGACTCTGTTAGCAACCTTCTTGCCTCGGCCTCCCAAGTGCTGGGATTACAGGCATGTGCTGCCACGACCTGTTTACAACCAATACTTTAAACCTTCTTCATTCATTTTAAACTTTCAAAGACCTTCTCTTTCTCTGTTTTTATAATTATCATCCTGGTCTAAGCTACCATCATCTTCCACTAGAGCTACCACAATCATCATTCTTTTCTTTTAATAGACTTTGTTTTTAAGAGTATTTAGGTTCACATCAAAATTGAGCAGGAAGTAGAGATTTCCCACATATCTCTTGCCCCCACACACTTACCATTTCCTCCATTATCACCAGAGTGGTATTTTTGTCAACTTACACTGCCATATCATTATTACTCCAAGTCAATAGTTTACAATGTGGTTCACTCTTGGTACTGTACATTCTAAAGGTTTTGACAAATGTATAATGACATGTATTTAGCGCTGTAGCATCATATAGAACAGTTTCACCACCCTAAAAATCCTCGATGCTCTTCCTATTCATAGCTCCCTCCCCACAACGCCTGGAAACCACTGGCAATTGTCTTTTAACTACATTTTCAACATACAAATTTATCACTTAAATCTGTTCTACACATTGAGATCTGAGTGCTTTTTCAAAATAGAATCTGATATTGTCATTTTCTGTTTAGATTCCTATTCTCTTTTTGGTGTAGAGAACTTAAATCACAGATTGAATATCTTTAACAGATATTGGACCAAGCTTTCTACTTCCTCTTATGACAGTTTTGGTAAGCTATGACTTTAAAGGAAGCAGTCCATTTCATACATGTCAAATTTACAGGCATAAAGTTGTACAAAATACAACCATGCTATCTTTTAGATACCCTTAGGATCTGCTATGATACTACATTTTCATTGCTGACCCCAATAATTTATGTGGTTTTTTTGGTTCTCGTTCTTTTCTTTTTTTTTTGAGATAGGGTCTTGCCAGGTAGTTCAAGCTGTTCTTGAACTCACTATGTAGCTCAGGCTGGCCTTGAACTCACAGCGATCCTCCTGCCTCAGCCTCTTGAGCACTGGGATTACAGGCGTGCACCACTATTCTTGGCTTATGAATTTTTTTATTGACCTGTTTTACTAGAAGATAATCAATTTTATTAATCATTTCCAAAAATCAATTTTTGACTATTGATTTATGCTTGCTTTCTGTTTCATTGACTAATATCCTTCCTTCTGTCTGTATACAACTTATTGCTATTTTCATTTTCTTGAGTTTGAAGCTTTGATAATTGATTTTAACCTCATTTATATTCATAATATAGTCGTCTACAGCTAGAAAATTCCCTTTATGCACTGTTCCAGCTACATCCCAGAGGTTTTTCTTTAAAAGCTTTTTATTATTTAAAATAAAAATATATACAAAATGAACAGAATAACATAATAATACCAATGTGCTCAACATTCACCTTCAACAATTACGAACATTCTCTCATTATTATTTCATCTATGCTTCCAGCCATTTCCTACATCCCTATTTTTGTGAATATTACTTTTATTATTTTATAGGCTTTATTTTTAAAATGCCCATAACATTTCTCTAACATTACAATAGAAGTACATAACCATATAATCTAGATTTCTCTCATGATATAGAGTAGGAATTAGCAAACTATGGCCCATGGTCTGTTCTTTACAGGCAGGTAGCAAAGAGTATATTTTATGTTTTCTAAAGTGCTATAAAAAGACAAAGATTTTGCAACAAATACCCAATTTGGCCTGTAGAGCCTAAAGTATTTACTATTTGTACCTTTAGAGAAAAACCTTCTGACTCCTGATATAGAACAATGCCTTCTCTATGGAAAGTTTCCTAGTATCCTTAATAAATTTGTGCCTCCTGCAATCACAAGCAACCATGTCTCTTTTTTGTTTACCCCACATTAATTATCTTATTCTATAACCTCATTTAAGTGGAATAATCCAACATAAAGACTATGAGATGGTGTATGTTATTACACGTATAGACCGATCATTCCTTTTAGTTGCCGAGTAATATTACATCATATAAACGTAGTTTAATTTAATTATTCATTTTCTTGCAGATGGGCATTTGGGATGATTCCAATTCTGGCTATTGGCAAAGAAGGTGCTATGAACATTCTTGTACAAGTGCTTTTATGGACACACATTTCAGTTTCTCTCCAATAAATACCTAGGAGTGGAAATTCTAGGTTAAAACATAGTGTATATTTAACTCTATAAAACACTGTCAAACATTTTCCCATTTTGCTTTCCTGTATGCAAGTTATGAGAGTATCAAGTGCTCTATATCATTGCCAATATTTTATGTGCTCAGGTCTTTTGTTTATTTGTTTGTTTTTTCTTCAGTGCTGGATGTGGAACCTTGGGCCTCATACTTGTCGGGCAAGTGCTCTGCCATGGAACTATACCCCCAGCCGTATCTTTTGAATTTGGTCCATTGTACTAGATTTATAGGATTATGTCATTTTGGTTTTTAAACATTTTCAGCTGAGTTAAAATTATATAGCATAAAATTTAGCATTTTGAAATTTACCGTTCATTAGTGTTAATAATATTTACATTGTTTTACAGTGGCTCTGGGACTTTTCTTTATCTTGTGAAACTGAAAATCTATAACTGTTATCCAACTCCTCATTTCTTCCTCCCCTCCCCAATCCCTAAAATATCTTACTATTTTATGTTTCTTTTTTCTTTTTGACTTTTATTAGTATGTGTTTGCAATACTTAATGACTACATTCATTGTAGGGAATTAGTACATGTACATAACACATTTCAATTCTTTTCCCCCTTCCTTTCACTCCTCTTTTATTTTGTCAGCATAGATTCATTTAGTTATCTTATAAGATCTTATAAAGTTAATTATCATATACACAGGTTAAAAACCAGACTAATAGGCCAAAACATATAAAACATGTAAGACCTTGTATTAAGTCAAGGTACACTTTTAGATACATTGTCCACACTGGGTTACAATAACCTTTTCTCTTTCTCTATTTTCCTATTATCTGTCTTTTATTTCATACTCTATTTACATATTAAGTTCCTCATATAAGAGAAACCATGTGATATTTAAGCTCGTGTGTCTGATTTACTTCACTTAACATTATGGTGTCAAGGTGCATCCATTTTTCTACAAATAACTCAAATTTATCTTTCTTTATGACAGAGTAATACTCCATTTTGTGTAAATATGCCATTTTCTTTATCCATCCATCTGTTGATGGACATATAGGCTGTTTCCAAGATTTAGCTATTATGAATTGTGCTGTTATAGACATGGGGATGCACACATCAAAGTGGTGTAATGCCTTTAACACTTTCAGAAAGATACTTAGAAGGGGAATAACTAGGTCAAATGGAATTTTTATTTTTAATTTTTTGAGGAATCTCCATACTTGCTTCCATAGTGGTTGTATCAGTTTACAGTCCCACCAACAATGAGGAAGGATTCTTTTCTCCTCACAGCCTCACCATCATTTGTTATTGGCTGATTTCTTGATGGTAGCCATTCTTTTTGGAGTGAGATGGAATATCAGTGTTGTTTTAATCAGCATTTCTCAAATGGCTAAGAGTTGTTGAACATTTGTTGAAGTGGCTCACATTTGTTGCACATTTTTTAAGTATTTATTGGCCATTTGTATTTCTTCATTTGAGAAGTATCTATCAGTTTCACCTGCCCATTTTTGGATTGGTTCCTTAATTTGGAGGACCTAATTTTGTTTTGAGTTTTTAATATGTTTTAGATATTATTTCTTCATGTGAGGAGTAGTTTGCAAAATTTTTCCCATTCTGTAGGTTGTCTCTTCACTCTGTTGGTGGTTTCCTTTGCTGTGCAGAAGTTTTTTAATTTGATGTGATCCCATTTGTTGATTCTTGGTATTATTACTTGTGCAACCCGGGTTTTGTTCAGAAAGTCTTTGCCTACACCTATGCCTTCAAGAGTTTTACCTATTTTCTATTCCAGCAGATTTTTTGTGTTCTAATCAGATCTTTGATCCATTTTGGTTTTAGTTTAGTGCATGGTGAGAAATATGGGTCTACATCCAATCTTTGGCATATGAATAGCGAGTTTTCCCAGCACAATTTGTTAAAGAGGCTATCTTTCCTCTAGTGAAGGGATTTAGCCCTTTTGTCAAGGATAACATAGCTGATTGTGCTGGAGCTATTTCTGTATCTTCTATTCTGTTTCATGGATCCACAAGTCTACTTTTTTTCTTTGCCAATACCATGCTGTTATTATTATTTTTTTATCATTATAGCTTTGTAGTACAACTTGAAGTTTGGGATTGTGATGCTGCCTGCCTTGCTCTTGTTGCCCAGAATTGCTTTTGCTGTTCTAGGTCTCTTCTGGAGCCACATGAATTTTATGATTGCTGTCTCCAGTTCTGTAAGGAATGTTATTGGCATTTTGATTAGGATTGCATTAAATCTATATAACAGTTTTGGAAGTATGGCCATTCTGACTACATTGGTCCTGCTTACCCAGGAACAGGGGATATCTTTCCGTTTTCTGATATCGTATTTGATCTCCTTCTTCAGAGTACTGTAGTTTTCATTGTTTTCTTTCACTTTCTTGGTTAGGTTAATTCCTAGGTATTTCATTTTTCTTGGTGGTATTGTGAAAGGTATTTCTTACTCAATTTTCCTCTCAGTGAGTATGTTATTGGTGTACAGAAATGCTATTGATTTTTGAGTACTGACTTTGTATCCTGCTACACTGCTGAATTTGGTTTTGGTGGAGTTTCCGGGGTCTTTAGTGTAGAGGAACATGTCATCTGCAAATAATGATAATTTAACTTCTTCCTTCCTTATCCATGTTGAACTTATTTCCTCCTCTTGTCTAATTAATGCAGCTAATGTTTTGAGAACTATATTGAACAGAAGTGATAGCAGACATCCTTGTCCTGTTCCTAATTTTAGAGGGAAAGCTTTCGGCTTCTCTCCATTTACTATGATCCTGGCCATTGATTTGTCATATATGGCTTTCATCAGATTGAGATAAAGACATTCTATTCCCATTTTCTTCAGGGTTTTAATCATGAATGGATGTTTGATTTTGTCAAATGCTTTTTTCTGCATCTATTGAGATAATCATGTGATCTTTAGCAAAAGTTTTCTTTTTTGTGTGTGTGTGCGTGGTGGGGATTGAACTCAGGGCCTTGTGCTTGCTAAGCAAGCACTCTACCACTTGAACTAAATCCCCAACCCCAATAATATTTTTTTATAAAATAAAATAAAATAAAATAAAGTGCTATACACAGACATGAGTAGCCAGTGAGTCTGTGGAATTAGAAAATCTTGCAGCCAAAATAGGTCAATACAATATGCACAGATATGTACACACATACACAGAGTTAGAACAGCTTAGAATGGTAGCAGTGTGAATGAATAGAAACAGGCAGATCTGAGATACATTTTGGAGCTGTAAATCATATCACTTGCTTGTGTGGCTATTGATAGAAAGAATGGAATCAAGGATTATTCTATTTTGAGCATCAAGGGGATGGTGGGCCATTTATTGAGATGGAGTAGATTGAGGGAATTAGAATATGGGTTTGTTTCCCCAACAAAGTGATCCAAGCCAAGGTTAAATTATCCCTTTGAAAAATAGCAGTCATTGATCACCAAAATTGCCTACTAAGCATAAAAGCCTGGTGCCTATGATAATTCCTCAACCCACTGCAAACTAAACCAGTTGAGGTAGACATGGAAACTCAGCTCACATATAGTAAAATAAAGCAGTTTCTTCTAAAGTTTCTTTCCCTTATGAACCAAGCAGACAAAACTACTGAGCTCTAAAACTGTTAGAAGAAAGAGTACGAAGTGGTTATGCCAGAGATACCTACATGCAGTAATGTCGTACAAAGATTCTGGACAACCCTAAGAGACAGTGCATATTTGGAACATTTACATTATTGATTTGAACATTTACTGGGTAGACATATATTTCACCTCTTCCATAATTCCTACCTAGCTAACTGTCATCAAATGTTCAAAGTTTGAATGTGTCTTGTCTCCAAGGATTTTTGTTAGCCTAATATCCGACATAAAACCTTTAAGCATACCAGAGATATCTGCTCCTGGATCGAACACTAGCCTAGGTTATCTTAAATACTCCTTCACCCACTTAAAATTTTCCTGGAACTTCATAAACCAAATTAATCCCTAGCTACCCTTCTTCCACAGCAACCAAAGCACTATCCTAAGGGTAAATATAGACACTCTTATGAAAATGTCATTCTCCAAATCAGTGTTTACCCCCAACTATGCAAGATGTGATCACAAACATGGTGAATGCTTCAAATAAAAAAAACGAGTAGAGTAAAAGATACATTGCCATGGAACCCCCTCAAAATACTCTTGTCCTTGAAAACACGTCATCATTCCTGCTACTTTCTGAAGCAGTTCTGGAAATCCTCTTTCATGAGTCTCTTTTTTTGGCTGCCTTGGTGTTCTCCATCAATTCAAACCATTTATGGCAATTTCTACCAAATAAAAACAGTGTGGTGTATCTTCATCTACCTTATTCATTGAATCCAGCATCATGTGATTTCTGGCTCTTGCTCAAAGTCAAAATTATCATGAAAAGTAAACATTCTGAATGGATTCAGGACATTGGGGTAGCCACAACAGCACAATTAAAAGACACTCACCAAAGAGGACTTCCAGAACTGCCTCAGAAAGTGCCAAGAATGGCGGAATAAGTGTGTTTGAAGTGAGGGGGTATATTTTGAAGGCGATATGTATTTTATTGTAAGCAATTTAAAAATTGTAATTATTTGCCATTTTTATTATGTCTCATATAGTTACATAGTATACACAGGGATTGGTTCCAGGACCCCAGATATCAAAATTTATGGATGTTCAGGTCTCTTACGTAAAACATATGTATTTTGCATACAACCTATGCACATCTTCCCTTATATTTTCAATTATCTCTAGGTTTTTTATAATATCTAATACAATGCAAGTACCGTTTAAAAAGTTGTTGTACCCTATTATTTAAGGAATAATGAAAAGAAAAAAATCTATACAATCTATACATGTTCAGTACAAATACAAAATCAGAAATGTTTCTGATCTGTGGTGGTTGAGTCCATAAGTTGAAACCATGTGTACAGAAAGCCAACTACATATGTATGTATGTGTATGTATATGCGTATGTGTATATATGTTTGTATTTTTGTGTAAACGTATTTGCATGGTAAGTTTCTGTAATTAATCATTTCTTAATGATCAAATTCACCAGATACTTTTCTTGATGTTACTTGACCGCTCTGGTATTTATTACACTTTCCTGAAATTGCTATTTATCTCATGTCCTTGAAGCTTGTCCTGTGGTGTCAATAATATTGTGCTAAAAAAAGCTTTTCTCCACTTCTCTGGCCTCCCTTCCAAGCCTTTAGCTATCTTCATTTTTATGAACTTTAAATGTTAATGTATTTCCTTTTCTCTTTTTATTATATGTACCTTCCTTGGGTAACCCCATCATCTCTCATTGATTTTATTTATCATTTACTTGTTTACAATTCACAAGTGTATTTATTCAGATCAGACCTCTTTCATGAGCTCCAAACCCTGAAAATACAGTTCTCTGAAATAGCTCCATCTTAATGTTCCATACTTACCTCATTTTCAATGTATTCCAGATTGATTTTTATCAGCCTTCCTTACCATCAAATTTGTTTTCCGCTCTACCACAGGCCAGATTTTCTGAAAGCCGAGCCTAAGATGGAAATTCTTGTTCGAATTACTTAGTAAGAGGCTGGTTTCAATGGAAAAGAGTAAGAGAAGCAAGATAGGGTAGAGACAGAAGTTAAGAGACTAACAACAGAATAATCTCATAGGGATATGATGAAGCACACATTGTACCATGAGTCCCAGCTTGAGGCTAGGAAGTTACACTTTTGTACTGTCTCCAGCTAACCATTGCCTGAGGTCTGCGAGTGGGGATTAGCCTCTTAGGTAAGGTGGCTCACCTTTGGTTTGGGGTCTAGGACAGTTTCCTTGAGAGTAGGGTAACTGTTAATTATCAGCCAACACTCATAGCAGCTGGGGGATGCACAGTAAAAAGTGTATGGCTGGGGCAACAACACATCCACCGCTATGCCGCCCCTGAATTCCCTCTATTTATATACAGCATCACCATCTATTCAGGACTCCAAGTGGAAGTCTGAAAGTATGAAGTTATTTTTCTCTCTCACCCCCTCATTTAATAAAAATAACAGATGACAATTATTCAGTGCCTGTAATGTACATCTCAAATTCCATAGCATGTTTCTCAAAGCCCTGCAGGATGTAGCTCTTGTCCATTTCTCTAGCTTTGTATTTTATATTCTTACTCTCGCACTCTCTCCTGGGCACACCAAACCTGTTGCAGTTTCCTCGGTAGGACACACTGTGCCTATCGGCCCCTTCATCACGTCACTTTTTGCCAACTCTTTGTTGTCTTTCAATACAGTCTAGATATTACCTCCTCAAGGACGTTTTCTCTGACTCCCTAGGTTGAACAGATTTTTAAAATCTGAGCTCTCTCAGCATCTCATGTCCAATTTCTGCAGAACACATTTCATGGTGAAATAAAATAGTCAGATAATTTGACTATCACCTCTCATTGAATGTGAGCTCTTTCAGGACAGTGACTGAATCATGTTTATTTCTATTTCTCTAGCATGTAATTCCATGCCTCTGACAATGTGGGCACATACTGTATGCTTCTAACATTAGTGATAAAAAATGAACTGATAGGAAAGGGAAATGTAACAAGAATTCTAGAGGTTTATTTTGACACAAGTTTTCTAAGCTCTAATCTGATGTTTGTATAGGGGAATTATTTTAATAGGTTCTGGGTAGATACATATTCATAGAAAAACAACATATTCTATCTTTTACTGTCCTGGCTCTCTTTATTCCTGTTTGATCACTAATCTCCATTTCAGATAGTCCCAAAGGATTCGGAAAGCAAGCACCAGTGATTATTTATAAGTATGCTAAAAGAGACCCTCTCTAAAATTTCCCTCATTGGTTACTGCATTCATTTTCTACTACTGTTATAACGAATTAACAGCAACTCGGTGGCTTAAAACGACACCAATTTATTATTGCACAGTTATGTAGATCAGAACACTAAACAGACTCAGCTGGGTGTTCTGCTCAGCATCTCACAAGTCTCAAGTCAAGGTATCAGTTGCACGGGGTCTTCATTTGGAGGTTGGAGTGGAGTAACCCATTTTCTGGCTTGTTCAGATTGTCAGGGGAAATTAGCCCAGTAAAGTTGTAGGATTGTGGTCTCCACTTCCTTACTGACCATAAACTGAGGGTTGTTCCTGGTTTGTAGAAGCTGCACACATTTCTTTGTACATAGCCTCCTTCTTCCATCTTCAAATGAGTATGAGTACTCAGACTTCGAATCTCTCTTACTTCTGCCCTCCACTTCTGCTTTTAAGGGCTGTATAATTAGATTATGCCCACTCTGTTAATCTCCTTTTTGCTATATGGCCTAGCACAATCACAGGAATGCGGCTAGCAGCTGGAAACCATGAGGGCCAAAAGTCAGCCTACCACAGCCACCAATCAGAAGGATGAAGGAAAGGTAATATATCCTCAATCGTGATTCCCAGTTAAGAGAAGACGGCTGTGATATTTCTTTCCCTTCTGTTTCCAGATGAAAGATCTGCGGCATGAAAATATTAATCCTTTGTTGGGCTTCTTCTATGATTCGGGGATGTTTGCCATTGTGACAGAATTCTGTTCTCGAAGGAGCCTAGAAGACATACTGATAAATGAGGATGTGAAACTTGACTGGATGTTTAAATCATCACTCCTGTTGGATCTCATCAAGGTTAATGGAAATACTGAGGAAATCTTGGAATTCCCCTGTAGACTAGAACTTTAATGTTTTGGGATGTTTTATTTTTCCTCAGATCACTGTGATCACTTCACTCCTCCCCCTTTCTTCCAAGGTCTGTCTCCCAACTTTTCTCATGGTCCTTTTGCTATGTCTGCTATTAAAGCACTGGTACAGACAATGTTTGTCTAACCCTTCTCAATTTGAGGGCCAGACTTATCTTTAGTTTCTGTTTACTCTCAAGCACTTAACCAATTGTGTCTTAACCAATTGTTTCTTCTATCCATTTCTCTGCTTTGTAGATGTAGGAATCTTTGGTGCTGCTTAGCCTCGCTTAAGTGGCTCCCTCTAGAACTAGGTGATGGATCTTTGCATACCATACACGTGGACGTGGAACTCAGTGCCCCTGGAAAACCAAAAGACCACTGCTGCTATAAAACAGCACCTCCGTTACATGTGCCAAGGACCACTAACAACTAACAGGGTTCATGGATGGGCTTCTGCAGAGCACAAGAGCTCTAAGAGATGATATGCAAATCGTGCATGTATGCCTTTATGGTGTTGATCTAGATCACCAATTACTTGTTGAATTTCCTGTATATTGGTCACCATCTTGATTTTTTTTTTTTTTGTCGTGGCCTAAATCTTTTCACAGGAACTTGGAAGGGGAAGACATTATGTCATAACCATTTTCTGTAAGATGCATATGATTAGCCTTCTCTTATAGAGGCTCAGAGACACTTTGTCACGTAGGCCTGGGACATGTAGTAAGTGCTTAATAAGGATCAGCTAACTATTAAGGGGCAGAGCTGTAACAGAATTCAAATCTCCCGATTCTTACTCTAGTACTCTTTCTGCTCATCTTGTAAGCGAAGCCCAGCGAGTTACGGGAGCGACCTCTAAATGTTAGTCCTTTTGTCCTGTGATGAGTGAAAACCAAGTGTTAGATAACATGAGGGAAATCTCGTCTGTTGTAGACTCAGAAATACTGGACAGTGCAGACTTCCAAAATATGAAGCATCCAAATCCAAAGGAGTGTCAGACTGCAAAACAGCCACATACCCACAAAGACTCGGTAGGAACAGTTCTGGAATGACTGCAAGCATAGAGATCAGTCTTTCTCTTTTTATATAGTCTATTTTAACTATAAAATAATATATTAGGCTAACATTTAAAATCAAAATGTGTAAATAGATACGAGGAAAATACTTGCATTTACTCAAACCTGTTTCTTCATAGCTTACACAAAGTTAACCACCGCTAGCAATTTGTGATTAGATTTACAATTCATTTCATGTGAATTCATACACATTATAGATGTTTCTTGGTTGTTAATACACCCTGCTGTCTCACAGTTCTGCAACTTACTGTTTTTTTTCATTTACTTTATGGCTTGGAGTCATATTGATGTCGGCACATACAGATATATCTTATTCTTTTTAAGTGCTGCAGAATGTTCAAGGATGGACCATAAATCCACTCAGTCCCTTATGCATATTTGCTGTATTTCTAATTATATAGTATTACAAAGCAAAGTGGCAACGAGCAATCGTCTGTCTCTTTGTGCATATATGCAAGCATTTCTTTGGAGGGAAAGTAGATCCATGAGCCCTAGAACATGCATAGTTTTCATTTTTATATCTATTTCCAAATTGCCTAACCAAAATTGTATTAGTTTCCACACCTGCCAATAATGGATTAGAATTGCATTAGACCCCTTGAGGAAAATTATAGTTTTCAAATTATTGGCAATTATATGTATATGGTTCTGTCATGTGTCTGAAATGTCAATAAATCTCCCAGTAACACAGAATTCTCCATACATACAAGATATGATCTTTCATCAAAGTACACCATTTTAGAGCTATAAGGGACCGAAAAACCTCATCAAAATTGTACTTTGCATCCATATAAGAGAAGAAAGCCGAATTTTAGCTCATGATAGCTCATACCATTAACGGTCTCAGAGAGTGGCTCTAACAGCACACAATAGTTAACTAAGCTGTTAAATAAATTCTGTTGTATCATCTACAGGGGATGAAGTACTTACACCACAGAGAGTTTGTTCACGGGAGATTAAAGTCTCGGAACTGTGTGGTAGATGGGCGTTTTGTACTAAAAGTGACAGATTATGGCTTTAATGACATCTTAGAAATGCTAAGACTCTCGGAAGAGGAACCTTCTGCAGAAGGTAAGCAATGAATTGTACCTTTTTGATGCATATGCGGTAACTCTAAAGTTTAACTGAAAATATGCACTGAATTAAAGCGTCAGGCTGATTTCAATTCCCCACTTTTGATGAAAATCCAGCCTCATTCCCAAGCCAGGGGACTTCAATGAAGTCTGCATGCTGTAACCCCAGGCCAGCCTAGCCTTCCGAACAAAGGACAGAGCGTGTAATAATGATCAGTTCCTGCTGTGGCAGGATTAGGCTGCATTGTTTAGAGATCCCAGCAGTCCCTGGAGAGTCTTGCTGAGTGCTAGGCACACAGTAGGTACTCAATAAATACTTGTCAGATTGAATAGAGGGTAATTGGGAAGCTGGACCCCCACAAAGTACATTCTAGAATGGGATGTCACCAAAGTATACCAACACTGTGTCTATCAGAGAGGAATAAGCAAGGAGGGGACCCCAGCAAATAAGTGCTCCATGGGTTGGTTGTGTGGAAGTGCTTCAGACAGAACTATAACCTTCTAGTAAATAAGTAGGCATGGCTGTGACATCTATTTTATGTTTTTGTCTTCTGTCTAGTGCACCAGTAGCAGCACTAAGCAATGTCTGTAGGAGTCACAACAGATAAAAGAAATAGGAGAAATCTGAGATGGGGGGCGGGTGAGAACCAGAGGAGACTGAATTGAAAGAAAAGAGGAAGAAAAAAGAAAAAGCAAGAAAAGGAGAAGGATGAACTGGGTTAAATACATACAGGAAACTTGGCCATTAAAAGTTTTAATACTGTAAGGGTGAGGAGGAGAGAGTGACACGAAAACGCAGAGAAATAGACACTCCCCAAAAGACAAAGATGGAAAACTACAACGTATGTTCATATTCTTAAGAGCATCTTTGGCATTTTAAGTTGCAAAACTGCCGACTTACTTCCCAGGAGAAAAAAGATGAAAGACACAGAGAGGGACATGTGCACAGAGAGAGTCAGGCAGTCCAGTCATCCTTGGCATCGTCTTTGATCTTTACAAGACTTGTGGAACACTAAACTGTAGCAAGTCCTCTAGTCTAACCCTTTCATTTTACAGATGAGACAGCTGAGAAGTTCATGATTTTCTCAGATCTTGAAGGTGTTTAGCAACATGTTGTTCTAGGACTTCAGTTCAGGTCTTTTTTGTGTGTGTGCATGTGTGTTTGTGTGTGCCGGGGATCAAACTCAGGCCCTTGTGCTTGCTAGGCGAGCGCTCTACCACTGACTAAAGCCCCAACTCCCAGTTCAGGTCTTGTGGAGCCTGTCCTCTGCACCCAACCAAACAACACTTTATAATTTCCTCTTAGACCATTCGTGCATTAGAAGAGTTGAAGCTCCTGACAATCACAGTGAAAGATGTGCTAGAGCCACTCTATAGTTTTCTTTGTGGATCTCTTCTTGTTCCTGCCTTAGCTGTGTGGTTATTATATGGCTAATTCTACTTTGAAAGCTTGCAGTAGTTGCCTTGTGTTAGCTCTAGGATAGAGTTATCAAATAATTAGCATTCCATTAAAATTAGTCATCTGTAAAAGGTAAAGCGCAGTACTTACCTTCTCAGAGTTTCAGTTACTTCACAGACTGGCAATTCAAACTCGTGGATATCTGGTCAGAGAGTAGTAAAGCAGTGTGTGTGCGTGTGTGTGTGTGTGTGTGTGTGTGTGTGTGTGTGTGATTGTTTCTCCTGCCTGCACTTCCCTCTCCAAATTGCAGTTTCTTCTTCACACTGCAGTCAGAGGGCGCTCTCTAAACTCCAAATCTGATCAAGTGACAGCTATGCTAAATCCACTGAACGGCTACCCATTGCCCTGGGGATAAAGTTCACATTCTTTTATTTGGTTTATGAGTCCTGCATGGCCTAGACCTTGCAGAAGTCTTATGCTTAACCCTTCCTTCTCTGTCAGTACATTCTGGCCATGCCAAACTCCTTCCAGTTGTTTCTTCACATGAGGCTCTCTTACTTCTAGCCTTCACACACGCTCTGCCCAGAGCCTGAGACACTCTTCTCTCCCATTCTGTCATGCACTCACGTGGATCTGACTAAATTCTACTCCTGCAGGACTCAAGTACCATTACACCGAGAGGTTTTTCATGCTCCCCACGCTTTGCTAAGTTGCCCTCTTCATGATCTTTAGGGCCCTCAAATTTGTTGTAACACCATACTTTGCTAGACAATAACTTATTGAATTAGCTTTCTTCTACTTGCAACCAAACTAAAAGCTCTGTGAAGGCAGGAGATAGGTTTGCCTCCCTCAATACCTTTACAATACCTGGCAGAATAAATAACTGTTGAATCAACGAATTAATGAAATAAAATGAAATAAAAGATCTTGCTTCCCTGCCTTCAATGACAAGGATAAGAGGGTCTTATAATCGTAAGGCCTTTGGAGGACAACTATCTCAACTTCCATTTTACAGATGGGAAAACTGAGACTTGGAAAGGTAAACTGATTGGTGGCTAAGCTGATATTTTGAGCCCAGGTCTCTCTACTTCTAGTTCTGTGTTCTTTTATACTATATCACCCTGGTTCTTTCAAATTGATTTTGTTACCACAGCAAGGCTCAGAATTAGTACTGGCTCCACCTGGTACAAAACAAGCCAAAGTAATTTTTCTAGATTTCCTGAGAGTTCAATTCTAATGGTAGCTAGTGGCTCTTACTTGCTTCTGGAACAGGAATGAGGAAATGGGGTTAGACTGTAAGTGTATTCATTACTGCTCACTCTCAATATATAAGTATAGTGCAGATAAAGCCTCATTTTAGCCATTAGCAACATACATGTCAGTGCTCTCTGAAAATACTATTTGGTAATGATTGTATTTAATCACTCAGCTTTTTACAAGAGAGTTTTGTCCTCCTTTTCTTTCTCGTGCTTCCAAATGTGCAGGGAGAGAAGATGCCAGAAAGAAGCAGGCACATACCATTTTCCACGCTCTCAAATACCCACCCTTGCCCGCCCCACCTAAAAGCATGGTGCTGGAAATCCCAGAGTTAGAAATGTATTCCTTTGACTAAAGTGTCATTCGGCTTTTTCAGTTTTATTTGTACATATCAGTCCTCATATGCAGGGAGACATGAAGGCAAAACCACTATGCTGAATGTGTTTGAGACTTGCTGTGGTGGGCAGGGGGTCGGTGGGAAGGCAAAAGGGCTGGTGGAGGGGCAAAGTCTGGGGTTGCCTGAAATGGCAAAGAGAGAAGATAGGGTACGTGGTAAGGAATGAGGCTAGAATTTCTTGTTCCATCATTTTGATCAGGGTTGGCTGAAAACAAGAATTTCCATAGTGGATTTCTCTTTCCTGGATTTCAGTAATGAACAAAATAATCTCTCACCTTTTATGCATTTTCTTGCTTTATAGGAAGTTGTCCTTCTGACTAGCTCCTCAATACCCCAAATTTATCAAAAATGAAAAGTTATGCCCTCAACACTTTCTCCTTTATACCTCTGCTCTTAGCAGACATTCTTCTCCAATCTCCCAGTCTCTGCTGGTCAACCTGTTGTTTGTTCCAAAGCACAGCGAGCCTATCCCCAGCCTCCACTGTAGCCTTCCAAGGTATCTGGTTCCCCATCCTGCTGCTATCACCCCCACCTGCATTCAGGCCCCTTTCACCTCCATGCAAGCTCTTACTGCAGTGCTTTTCTAGCTGGTCTCCCTGATTCCAGCCTCTCTCCTTCAACCCAGCTTGTGCGGGTTGCCAGATTAATCTTCCCGAACACGGCTTTCATCAAATCCCTCTCCAGCTCCAGCACCCCTACTGCCTTCTGTATTCATTCCAAATGCCTTCATTTGGCTCTCAGGGCCTCTCACCTTCTGCCCCTATTCTTCCAGCCACTCTCCCTCCCCCACTTCACCGACCCTGTTTCTCCTTTCTCATTATGCTTTTACAGAGCCCTTCTCTTCAGCAAAGCTAATCTGCTTACCACCCTCCAACCACCCGCAATTTGCTCCTTTCTTCCTCTTGTTCTTTTGCACATACTATTCTTTCTCTCCGCAAAACCACTCTCAGCTCCAGAAAGCTGCATCCTTGACCTTCTTAACGAAAGCATTTAAAGTTTAACTTTTCCAGGAAGCCTTCCTGGATTAATTTGGTCTGTTCAGTTTTCCATTAGTGTGAACCGGATGAAATTGACAATATCCAACCATTTCAATCCACAGAAATGACAATTTTATATGATTTAATCCTAAAGCATACCTCCCAACTTTTGACTACTCTTTTTATATTATCAGGGTATATTTCTTTATATATTGCTTAAATGAAAAATGTTTTGACTGACATAAACTCTGAAAGTGGTGATAATCTTTTGTCCTCCATGGGGGCCTGAAATGCAGCAGGAAACTCAGCGGTCATTCAAGTTTGGCTTTTGATAGATTCATTGCCCTGTATCATATAGTAGCCTCCACGATTTTTTCTCTTGTATTGTGGTTAGGGGTGCACATGGCTGTATTGCCCAGCGGCCTGGGAACTCTTTGAGGGCAAAGGATATAGAGTTGATTCATCTGTGATACTGTCCCTGTGCCTAACGCAGTCCCTGGTCCACAGCAGATCCTTAATAAATATTTGCAGAAGTGAGTTAAAGTAACTGCTACACCTTTTGCTTTGTGAGGAACAGAAGAGGCCTGAAGATACTCTAATCCTTTTTGGGAAGACCTGGAGAAAGCAACTTGTGAATCCCTGAGCCGCAGCACAATCAAATTACCAGACACATAGATCTTAGCAAACAGCAAATCCATGGCAACCGGTCTGGCAGCGCACTTGCCTTTCCCTGGAAACCTGCCAACTGTTACTTGAAGGCTCAAGAGAGCAAGAAAACAAGTGCCGGATAGTGTCTCTACTTCAAGCTTCTTGTCCTTCCCCATATCTCTGCTGTGTCTGCTTGCATGGTCCTGGGATAGGGAGGGTAGTATGTTTTCTGTACGTATAGTTCCTTAGAATAATAGACGCAGACCCTGGGGGACACCAGCATGCCATTCTGTCTAATAAAAATATAAAGCAGTCAATAACACAGCACCTTCAGAGCCCTGGAGGGCATTGCAGATGTCAGTTAGTCCTCCCTGCATTCATTACATAATGCTTTCGTTACAGAGTTGCTTTGGACAGCCCCCGAACTGTTGAGAGCCCCAAGGGGCAGCAGATTAGGCTCTTTTGCAGGAGATGTCTATAGTTTTGCCATCATCATGCAAGAAGTGATTGTCCGGGGCACCCCATTCTGCATGATGGATCTGCCTGCTGAAGGTAAGCGGAAGGTGAGAGAAAGGTACTAGAAGTCCCACTGTGGCCCAGATCATCAGGCTAAGCCAAGTTGTCATGATTTGCTAAAAGAGTATTTGTGCTAACAGCCTGCTAGTCTGCAAGCACCCAGTGTTGTATGCGGGTGGGACATAGAGTCAGACACTTTAAGCATCTGAAAGAAAGTCCACCACTCGGGAAGCCGGTCGTTTTTCAAACTGTGACATAATCCAAGAGCTTATAGGCCCTATGTCAACCCTTTCGTACTTTTTCCACAATCTACTCTTTTGAGACACTTGTTGCCAAGTATTTCAGCACCCTTCATCATGTTCCTGGGTCTTTCCCTGTGACATGCCACAAGTTTTTGTCCCTATCTTCCATCGAAACACATGGCTATCAGGCACGGTCCATCAATAGGTGTTAAAATCAGTGGGCAAAGGTGTTAGGTGCAACAAGATGTCTCCATACACTCAAAGTGTGAACCCATAAGCTACAAACCACAAATGGAAAAATTGTAACTGTGTAAGTGGAGGATCTTGCAGGCAGAACTTTAACCCAGTGAACAAGGTTGCCACCACCAATAATGAGGCACATCAACATTAGGTAATCTTGACATGATGCTCTAGGGGTACAACATAGATACTGTGATATTCTTGCAAAAAATTTGCATAACTGCAATCTAATCATGAGAAGACTTCAGATGAACTCTAGTTGAGAGGCATTCTAGAAAATAACATTTTGGTACTCTTCAAAAGTCTGTAGGGTAAGCCGCAAAAGACAGGAAAAGGGTGAGGAACTGTCACTGATTTAGAGGAGACAAAGACAGAACAATTAGATGCATTCAATCCTCAGCTCCACAAAACCCAACAACAAAACAGTTCCATGCAGTATGAGATCTGGAATTGGATTGGAAAAAGGACAATAGGTGAAAACTGATGAGATTCAAATAAGGACTCCCATAGTAGTAGTATTGTACAAATGCTAATTTTCTTTGCACTGTATAAGTTACTAATGCTAGGATAAAATGAGCGAATGGTATACAGGCCATCATTGTACTATCTTTACAACTTTTCTGGAAATCCAAATTTATTTCAGAATAAAAGATTTTAAAAAGAAAAATAAAACCACTTAGCTATACTTTGCCACATGTAAGGTCTCACTTGCTGCTGTACTTGTACTCCTCTGCTGCTGCCTGTCATTTGTTAAATGAAGCCCAGGCTCCTTACAGAACACATACGGTCTTTCGCAGCTATCCACTTCCCACCTATCTAGGTCTATCTTTCATCACTCTCCATACTCTAACTAAACCACATGCTTGGCAATGCCCTGAAAGCACCATGGTCTCTCCCACTTCTGTGCCTTTGCATATGCTGTTCATTGTAGCCGGAATAACCCTATTTCCTTCCCGCCTTGCCTTGTGCAACTCTGGATGAGGGGAGTAGGTCATTGAAGTTACATTGTTAGAATAGACATCAGATAAAATGCATGTGAAACCTCATAGAAACAGGAAAAAACTGTGCCTGAAATATACCAGTAGTTCAGTTGACTAATTTCTCACTGCCCTTCCGAAGATCTGACATAGGCTTCACTCAGATATGATCAATATTAAACTACCTAAGGAGAAAACAGGAGATGGTCCTATGTTTTCTCCTGACCAATTCCTTTGTTTGCTATAAATGAGTTACCTTTGTTGAATCTTGGTGCTTTGATTTGTAAACTTTTCTCATCTTGTATGTGAGAAGAAATCATAAAGAAGCTTAAGAAGCCCCCTCCTGTGTACAGACCAGTGGTTTCTCTTGAGTGTGCCCCTCCAGAATGTCTGCAGCTGATGAAGCAGTGCTGGGCTGAGGCTGCAGAACAAAGACCAACTTTTGATGATATATTTAACCAGGTAAGGACTTTGTGAATCTTATCACTGCCAGAAGCCAACCTAAAACCAGCTTAGCCAAGGCTTACTCATTGGGTGTTTATCAGAAACTCCTTGCAAGGGAAAGAGACACTCTCTTTGGAGAAGCAACCTGTGGAGTGGCTGCTTTGAAGCACTTTGTACCTAAGCAACACCAGTACATCCTCTAAGAGCCCAAGGGTTGGTTATGGTGATCTTCTGTATCTAATCTCTGTCCCAGGCCATCCACAGTCTGGCCTGAATAACCTTTCAGCGATAGAATTGAATCACCAGAATTCTGCAAGGTTTGTTGTTAGGACTGCTGGAAGATGGGTATCTTGGAATAGATGGGGCTCCTCACAGAACCACGGTTGCTTTGGAAATCCCAAGGAATGCTGATGAGTATACCATTTAGATGATTTCAGGTTGATTTTGGGGAGTAAGGAGAAAGATGTGGTATTTGAAATTCAAAAGGGATAAAAAATGTAAATGTAGAAAGCAAAAATAAGTGATCCCTTTGGTTCCCAAGGAAATACTCAGGGCAATGGGTACATGAAAAGCAATAAGCCCCTCTTTGTAAGATATTAAATTTCTAAAGAAGTTGATTCTTTCCCAAAAGGGGAGCAAAGGATGAAGGAAAAGACAGACTGAGCACTACTAAGAAATCTAAAGTGCAGGTCTTCTGTTGGAGCATGCAGTTTAGAGCTTTTGTTGAAATTACAGGATACTGAAACTGATGGTCCTCTCCAGGAGTGCCGTGTCAGCGCTGGCAAAGAGGCTTTTGAGCCTGGCTAGAGTACAGCACTGAGATGCTTTATGAGTGGCAGGTATCTGAGGCAGAAAGGAGAAAGAGTTGGATTGAAAGCCTGAGGGGCCCTGCTTATAAGTCATCCGTGTCCCCAGCTAACAATGCCTCCATTAGCCTGGCTGGGTTTCTTGAGGATACTCAAACAGGTATTCAATAGTATGGAAAAAACAAAGGACCATAAAGGTCAAATTTCTAAAAACTTAAGATGAGGCAGGAGAAAACGCATTTGCCCTTGTGCTGATGCTAGAGATGTTATTTCAGAAGGCAGCAGAAAAGCCAGTGATAGATAGAAGGATTATATACCATTCAACTCGCAAACAAGACATTGCTGAAAGTACCCTCGCTAAAATGCTTCAGTGGAAGCTTAGCCAACTTCCTGCAGTTAATAGCACTTCAATAAGAAGAGACATAAATTCCCTAAATCAGGCAAAGGGAGGAGCCCAAAGGATCTGAACTGGCTGCTGAAGTTACCCCCAGCACCTTGGTGGCTGTACACATGTGGACTGGGCTTAGGAGGAAACTCCCAGTGTTCACTGTGGGGGATTAGGTCCCACACAGAACATAAGTGGCCTGGCTGGGTAAGAAGGTTTATTGGCACAGAGCCCTGGACATTAGCTCAGCAAAACTACCTCCCGTCTTTTACCATTGTGAATACAGCCACATGCTTGCTGAATATAATAGCATGGAAGGGCCTATTCCTCATGATTCTAATACTATGCCAAAGCTCTTGAAATGGATTAGGTCCCAGAAAGGTGTACTGAAAATCTGTGGCATGTAGCCACCTAAGCAATCAAAGTATAGGATGGACAAAGACCTGTTGAATTTTCACATGTCCCTGACTGACCTAAAAGGCGGGTACTAAGGGACACTATTATTCTTAGACTGTATGGTAAAAAATAAGGGTAGATCTTTGGTACCATATAGACCTTGAGCTTCTTCAAATGGTCAAGGATATTCTCACTGTCCAAGAAGAGGCATCATGGTAGCTTTGAGAATAAGGATGATTTAGTGGGCCAATGATCTACATGGGGGGAAACATCACTTCTTGCCCTCTTTCCGCTTACCTCACTGGCACCACCCCTGGGCTCAAGCCCAAATCGTATTGCTTTTGAAGTGGTTACTATTCTTGTGACATCATCTCAGAATCGAAAGAGCTTGCCCAGAGCATCTTTGCTCAGAACCAGAAGATTAGGGAAAGAACTACTTGGGGGAGGGAGAAAGAGCCCCGTGAATGAGCCAGGGAGGCAATAAAGGTGGTTGATGTCTTTTCCTCTTCACATCTGAGCTCATCTCTCTTCCCCCGACATTTTTGGAGGAAAGGATTTGTGATGAGGAAGCTTGCTGCATCATCTGAGTTTGGGGAGTAAGCATTCCCAGGCTAATCTTTCTGTTTTTGCTTCCAGTTTAAAACTTTCAATAAAGGGAAGAAGACCAATATCATTGATTCTATGCTTCGGATGTTGGAGCAATATTCTAGCAACTTGGAAGATTTGATCCGGGAGCGGACTGAAGAGCTGGAAATTGAAAAACAGAAAACAGAAAAGCTTCTAACACAGATGCTACCACCGTATGTGTGAACACCTGAGGAGTGTGAATCCTTTTAACAGCATGTCCTATTTAAAAACAGAAGAAGAAATTATCCATAAACTAACTGCTCCCTCTCCCTGTCCTGCACCCTGTCTATTCCCAGTGGGTTTGAGTCACACTTTCAAATCAAGGTAGAATTGGAAGCCAAGGGATCAGAGCACACATCCTAATTTTCCACTGCCTGTGGATCTTGCAGGTCATTTATGTTTTTGGTACCTCAATTTTTCTATATGTCACTTTGTGACTTTGCCAGAAGGATGACTAAAAAAAAAAAAAAAAAAAGATCTCCTAAAGAAAAGTGACAAGGTTGTCACTTTTTTTTTCCTTCTCCCAGATAAGTTGAAAACCTTTTCTGTTGCTACAGTTTCCAAATTTTCGCAAGCACTTTGTCATTTGTAACATGATCTTCTAGGAGAAAATTGGAGGGAATTAGTCTCATGAAAAGTCAACCACCTGGGAACATTCAGTGGGGCTGGGGAGGGTAATGAAGTAGAAGTATTGAAAATTGAGAAAAAAAAAAAAACCTCCATGAAGGCACAGAGCAGTCTGCCTGTTTAGTGATATATTCCAGCACCTGGCACAATGCCTGGCACGTTGTAAGCACTCAGTATATATTTGTAGACTAAGTGAATAGATTAATGTTTTTATCCAGGTGACTGTTTTTTTCTCATCATTTACTTGGCAGTGCTTTCTGGAAATGCTGTGATTTAGCAGGTGTATGTAGCATAGAGGGAGGCTGGTGTCTTCGTAGGAACTGTTTATATCTGCTTTCCAGATCAGTTGCTGAATCCCTCAAAAAGGGCTGCACAGTCGAACCTGAGGGCTTTGACTTGGTGACCTTATACTTCAGTGACATTGTGGGCTTCACCACCATCTCAGCCATGAGCGAGCCCATTGAAGTAGTGGATCTTCTAAACGACCTGTATACGCTCTTTGATGCGATCATTGGCAGTCATGATGTCTACAAGGTATGTTAATTAGCAGGGAAATACATTCCAGAGTGAAATTTTTGTATGAGACTCGTCTAGTGTATCATTTCCCACTTTACAAAATAACAACTTGCAACCTAGCTAGCAAGAGATTTCCAGACAGGTTTTTTGGGGACTGTTTTTTAGAACTGCCATCAAGAAGAAATTATCCATAAACTTACTGCTCCCTCTCCCTGTCCTGCACCCTCTCTATTCCCAGTGGATTTGGTTGAGGCCAAAATATTGCACTTAAGTGGCCGAGTACCCACAGTGTAGCAGTATCACACTAGGCGCTGAGGAGGACACAGAATCATTGGTGTTTTGCCCATAGTTGTTGGCTGCTACAGAGCTCACCTTGGTAAAGTTTGTGTAGACCTAATGGCTGGTATGAAAATTTGGTACTCTTTTAAGTACTGTTTTTATACAGGAAGGAACTTGGCATTACACCAGAAAGCTATTAGACTTGCGGCTCTTTGGAACTGTTACAGGATAACCAAAAGCCCATGTATGGTCTGCGGCCCGGGGAAGTGATTAATCATGAGGAGGCAAGCCCTTGCTTCTGCCTTCTCTCAATCCTTCAGCCTGTCAGTTTCTACTCTTTCTGTCAAAGGTTACAGATGAGTGGCAAACGGATTACTACATTCACTCATTTGGTGCCACGCTTCCTTATTCTTGCTTTTTTTTTTTTTTTTTTTGCCTTGTCTCTAGGAAGAAAATGAGTAAAAATCTCATAGCTGTGCAGGGATATTTCCATGTTGTCTGCAACACAGACACTTGTCTTATTGATGGAGAGAGACGCCCCAGGCATCTCAAGGTTAAGACAGCTCCTCTGTCCCAGGAAGCAAGGTGGAGCTGGAGAAAGAGTAACTCCATTCATTGGATCCTTCACAGAAGTTTGAAATGTTCCAGCTCTCAAGTCACACACAGGGCAGTGTGTTTATCTCAGATTAGACAGGGCCCTTTCAGGTCAGGTAGAAAGCCTCAGGGCTAGGCCAAGCTACCTAAATAGGGCTCAGAAATAGACATCATACCTGTCAATCAGCAGGCGCTGCAAGCTAATCAAGAAGCACATACTGAAATCACAGTGGGGGAAAAAAATCTGTGGAATCGGGCTACCTGTCTTAACTTGTTGACCTCAAGCGGCCTGAAGAGAAAAACAACCCCCTGAAAGCTAATTCAGTTAAAACTAGAATCAAAGATGATTCAGCATGGCCAGTACCACAACCACTGGCCTAGTCAATCCAGCTGTTTCTGTTCAGACAATTGTTGGGGGTCTTTGGGGTGAGGCCATTAGCTATTTTAGTCCTTTGTGGCTGTAGTAGGGAGTTATTGGGCTGTTCCCAGGACAGAGCTGGGTATATGAATCCAAAAATGGAATCTAATTTTCAGTCCTGTTTATTAAAAACAACACAGTACAAAGGAAATAAAAAATTGATCCAGGGCTGGGGATTTAGCTCAGTGGTTAGAGTGCTTGCCTTGCGAGCACAAGGCCCTGAGTTCGATCCCCAGCACCAAAAAAAAAAGAAAAAAAAAATTAATCCAGCAGTGAATCACCAAACTTATTTGTATTTTCATTTCTTAAAATTGGAATCACTTTGCTGGCACTTAATAATCTAAAATGGAAGTAAGACGGTTACTGCACAATTATGAAGTTTGTTTTCACTTTCAGTTCTCCTGCCACCACCCCATTTCAACTAGATCCTTTTCTACACTTTCTCTTCCCTCCCAGTGTTCTTATGGTGACTGATACAATCCATAACTTTCCATAGTAATCTACACACCCAGTATCTCTGGTCTTCTAAACTCCTCATCCATATCCTTGGGGCCTTCTTGGATGACTGACTTATCAAAGCTGCAGAGTCAACCACCAGAATATGATGCTGGCCAGTCTCTGAATTTCCACTCTTTTTTGGGGGGGCAGTGCTAGGGATGGGGGAATACTTGCTAGGCAAGCACTCTACCACTGAGCAAAATCCCTGACCCCTCCACTCCTATATAACATTTGCATTATAATTCTTCCTTCCTCTGTGGAGGTAAGCATGTTTATCTGAGGGAAGAAATACTTTCCTCAAACTGTCCCAGATTAAGGAGACCCTGGATGGAAGCGCGGTGAGGCACAAAGTCCTGTAGGTGTAAACCATCTTTGCTACTGGCTACTTAGAAAGTCATGAGGCAGGGCCTATTACTGACTGCTGAACATTTTTTCTTTTAAAGGCTGGTTTTCAAGTTATACCCATTTGGTGATGATGATGGCAATGGCTTGCACTTAATATATGTCATCACGCTCCAGCAGGCTTTAAGTGTTCTGAAACATACAAGTTATTTGGTCCTTAAAAAACCCTATGAAATAGCTATTGTCCTGATCCCCGTTCCATAGATAAGGATAATGAGGCACAGAGAGATTAAATGACTTGCCCCAGGTTCGCAAGTAATGGAGCTTGGTATCTAATCCAGGTGATATAACTTCATATTTTGGCAATGTAACTTCAGAGTTTGATGCTCTTAACTATTGCGTTCTATGAGTACAGTTCTCTAGGAAAACACGGATTTTAACTGGATCCAAATTTGCAGCAATTCAGCCTGATAGATTTCATAGAAGTTCCTTTGTCTTACTTATCTCTTATGGATGTACTTGAAAACTTCAACTTACTGGTTGTCTACAATAGTGAGCGCACTTCTGTGGGAAAGATGAAGAGCACAGATTTGCTTTCATTTCCAACTTTTCAGCTCTCAGTGGTGCCTGTAGAGCAGTTGGAGGCTAGGATCGCTGCCCCTCAGGAAGACAAACACACTAATGTTGCTTCCTAATTCAACTTCCCCCGGTCCGCAGGTAGAGACCATTGGAGATGCCTACATGGTAGCCTCAGGACTCCCGAAGAGGAACGGCAGTAGGCATGCAGCTGAAATTGCAAACATGTCCCTGGATATCCTGAGCTCTGTGGGCACCTTCAAGATGCGGCATATGCCAGAGGTGCCAGTCCGAATTCGAATGGGCCTGCACTCAGGTAAGAAAGCCCATTTGAAGCAAGATAAAATATTCCCACGAACCTGAAGGAAGACTATAAAAGGAGGAAAGAAGTGAAATCTCTCCCGTGATTCTTGGCAGCTGGACTAGCAGGTGTCTAGGGCTACATAATTTCCGGACGCTTACTCAAGTTTAACCTCTTCCTGGCATCTGCTCCACAACAGTGGGCAGCAGCTGTTGTTCTAGGTCCCAAATGCTTTCAGCCCCGAGTTAGAACCAATGTTTCTGATTGATTATATTATAAGATCACCAGGTATATGCTGTATTTGGGCCAGTTTAATATATTAACATCTCATCTCTCAAAATACTTTTTCTCCCACACTCGTCCCCTCTTGCTTGAATGACTTCAAGCTCTCCCCCTCAATTGCCTCTTTCCCATTTGACTCTCCACATTCACAGGTATCTTGACAGACATCACCTTACTAGCCCTTCTTGCTTGCCTCTACATTCCTCACCTCTTTCTCTTCACTTTGATTTCCCAGGCTCCTTTTCTTCCCTCATCCTTTTCACCTCATTCCCACCAAACTTCTTAAAACATGAATTCCACTCAATATGCTAAATTGAAGACACTCTCCATCCCTCTTTAGCCTCTTTGCAATCTGGCTTTGGTGCTCGCCTCGCTACTTTCCCCAGTCTTGGGCTCCTCTTTTCTCTTTACAGCGTCGGGTATTCACGACAATCCTCCCTAAAACTTCCCTCCCCACTCTCCAAGTGTGCTTTTCCGCTTCAATTACTGGTTCTCTCAGCTCTTCCTGTTATCCGTCGTTTTCTGCAGAGCTTTTGGTGTGATGATCCCCTTGTTCTCTATACATCTTTACCTCGAATTTATTTTTTAACTTGGCTCCAACCAGGGAGACAGGATTTCATTTTCTACCACTCCATCCTGGCTTTTATTTTTCTACCACTGACTGATAATTCCTTTTGTCTCTATCTGTCCCTTAAATATTAGGATTTCCCAGGGTCCTGTCTTGATCCACTGTTTTATGCCCTACATACCCTTCTGGGTAATCTCATTCTTATCTATTGTTTAACTACCAGTTGTTATGTTGATGGTTCTTAACATCATAGCTTCAGGACAATTTTCTCCCCTTAAACTTCAGTCTTATATATCAAACTTCCTGCTAACATTTCCATCTGAATGTTCTACATGGTCCTGAGACTCAATACATCCAAAACAGAATTACTTTCTTCGTGTACAAACCTCCCCCTCAGCAAACTGCATTTCAGTCGGTGTTACCACCATTGACTCAATTCCCCCAGTTAGTCTTTAGAGTCATTCTTGACTCCTCTCTCACTCTGACCTTCAACTTTCAACCAATTACTAAGTCTTGAACATTTTACCTTTTTAAACATTTCTTGAGTTTATCTTTTCTCTCCTTGACTTTCACCACCCATGTCTAGGCTACCAGCATCCCTAGGCTTGATCACTAAGATAGCATCATTTTACTTCCACTCTTGGCCCATTTCCATCCATGGTTCTCATATCTTATTTTGTATCTCAAGTGTTTAGCATATAGGAGGTGCTCAGTGTTTTTCTTTCAGAGAAAATCCCTCATCTCTCATGCATGCTCCAGATCAGAACTCCAACACTCCTTCAGCACACCTCTGCTTGAATGATTCACAATTATTTCAAATTTAACACGTTAAAAACTTCAAGTCATTGTGTTGACAAACCAGCATAAGCTTAAAAGCGGCTAACGATTTTCTTATGGTGGTTATCAGAAAGCCAGCAAGTCTGTCAGTCCTCCTGTCTCTCTTTTATTTATTACCCTTTTTGGCCACCCACTACTTCCCATCATTACTTCCTTTTCAAAGCCTTGTGTTTGGATTACTGCAAAAAGCATTTAACAGTTTTCTCTGGTTTTATTTTTCCCCTTTCAACATATTCTATACCCTGACATGAGAAAAAAAGAAAAAGAATTTTCATCATCTGACTTCCTACTCAAAATTCTCTAGTGGTTCAAGGTCCTCCATGTTGTATAACCAACTTAATCCAGCATTATATCCAATTTTTCCCCAGCTGCCTAAACTAGTATACTGCTTCCTCTATGAGATTCCCAAAATTCTGTGCATGCTAATCCTAAACACAAATCTTTAATTTATGTCCTTTTTTGCCTATTCAAATCTTACTCACCTATTGAGACCCAAACCAAATCTATTGGACCCTTTTTGACTGAGTCAGGTACTAATAAGTACTTCCTCCCATTTTCTAGACTATTATAGGACATATGCCTCTACTATTCATCTTTACTTGATTATACATTGTCCTGTGTTGTTGATGCTTAATTGCTTCCTATTTGGTAGTCTCTTCTCTTCAATTAGAGTCTAAATTCCTGGAGAAATGAGGCCATATATTACATTTCTTTTTTGCTCCCCTTGGTGCCTGGCTCAGTGCTCAATATTTGTGTTGTAATAAGAAAGAAGTGAATTAAAATAAGAAATATGTTTTGCACTTCTTATTTTTATTCTCATAAGAAAGAATGTTTTGAAGCAGAACACTTACTTTCTTTAACTCAGGAACAGTAAAAACATACTGAAAAATTTAAACATAGAAACAGTAGAGACCAGAAAGGTGAAGGTGGGGGACTTTCTAGATACTGCTGAACTGACTTTTCAGTATGGCTGTGGAAGTTTTTTCAATTACCCTGAACACTTAAACCAGCCATATTAAATTTTAAGAACAAAAATCATTCCAAGAATGAATAGAAAAACTCTCGGATTATCTATGTATACTGCTCTTCTACACCGCTAATACAGATAATTAGAAGTCAGCTCTACTTGTTTTCAGATTTTCCAACTATTTTATCAGTACTTCTCAATATACACAGTTTGAGACACAGGGAGACTTATGAGATTCATTTTGCCCACCCTTAAGGCACATGAAAAGCTCTAATTTTTCCTTGCAAAAAACGTTTGGAGTTTGAGTTCCTGCCCAGGTTTTTCTGGTTTGGTTTCGATGCTTATTTGTCCTGGTTGACGGAGAAAAGCAATTTAGGTATAAATGTTATTTGGAATGGAGGTATAAATCAGGAAGGCAGTCATATCTGCATCATTATAAATTTCCTTTCTATTAGCACAAATAGTTCATTATTCAACTGTAAATTTTCCTTTAGATTTCCAGAGCTATTTTATGGCAACTTTTATTCTTTTACAAAGCTACATTCTTTCCCCTTGTGGTGCTCTTCTATCATTGTTGAGTGCGTATCTGTTGACAGCAATTCCAACCTCCTGATACTCTGTAGGGCCAGTTGTTGCTGGAGTTGTGGGCCTCACCATGCCCAGATACTGCTTGTTTGGAGATACTGTGAACACAGCTTCTCGGATGGAATCAACAGGGTTACGTGAGTACCTGCAGATGGACGGAATGGTACCATCCAACTAGTGGGAAAGTGATTCTTTTTTAAGAGAGGAGAAAGAGAGTGAGTTTACATTTTAATGTTTTAAAGAAAAATAAATGGCAATTTGAGAAGATTAAGATTTATCACATATATTTCTGGCCTCTAATAGCAAACCAGTAGGGGGGGACGTTGGACTGAATATGTACCTGTCTTGTTAGAGAAATAAAGCTGTAGCTAAGTGACACTGAAACAGCCAGTCACTCTGATCAAAACTACTAAAAAAAAGTCTTTTGGGTAAAGGAAAGAATTGGCCAGCCTGGTAGGTGTGGGGGAGTCCTGTTGAGAAAAGAACTAGGTAAGAGATTGACATTTTCTGTTTTATAACTAGTTTGTGAAGACACACTTGCGCCAGCTGCCTTCCAGCTGGCGGCTGTTTGCTGCTTTAGTCATCTTTTTGGACTAGATAGGACCCCCGGGAGTTCTGGCTTCATCAAACAGCCCTCTAGAATTTAGCTAGCAATAATCTCTCAACCTAACGTGTTTGGAATTCTCTAATAATTAATTCCAACTTGCTTGTATATAAACACTTAGCTTCTGTCAAAACAGGCATAGCATAAAAGATACCATTTCTTTCTCCCTTCTTTGTGAATAAAACCATGCAAATAGTTGTGCCATTTGTCTGTTGCTGGCAAGGTGCTGTCTCTACTCTTTCTTGGTCATTTGCTCCCACTGTGGAGATAATGTCTTACAGTGTGTCTTTTACCTATATCATGGTTGAGCAAAGCAATTTTTCATGCTATTATAGGAAAATGTAGTGAACAACATTGGATTCTATATACAGTTTTTATGGATTTTATTTTTGAAAGAAAAGAACCACTTTAGTCCTTAACAGCTCTGGGTCTGGCAGCTACTAGGCAAGACAAGCTCTTCCCCAACTTCAGCAATATACTCAAACTAGTCAGTGATGACAGGGTGGCCTATATCACAGTGGATGGTTCCCTGTCTGACCCCACTCTCCATCACTCATGTGCAGAAACAGGTTTACAGATGGGTCCAGTCTTAGCTAATCTCTCTTGTGCAGCCATAATTACAAAAGCGGCACAGAACTTAGAAGCTGTTGTCAGAACAAATTTTCTGACATTTGGGAAAGTCTTCATAGATAAGGCAGAGACCATGAAAATAGTCATCCAGAAACTGCTGTGCAAATATGACTTTGCTCTTTAAGTACAACAAAAGATGAAGTGAAATTGGTCATGAAACCACAATGCAGATTTGGCACAGTACTCTGGACTGATGTAAGCTTTTAGAAGGATGAAGTTGTAGTCTGGTCTGCACCACGGAAAACCACATATTTCACATTGCAAATATAGAATTGAGAAGAGAAAATGAATCTTGAGATTTAAGCAGCACTTTGTCCAGTGATCAGGTAGGAGGAAGGAAATGGAGTGAATCACCCACAGCAGGAATTTATTACGCACCGGTTATGCAAGGAAGGCCTTGTGAAGTACACAAAGAAACATACGTATGTGATCTTTGTGCTACAGGAGCTGGTTAGTGTGCTCTTCTAAAAGCTAATGACTGTAAACCAAATATGGCATTAAGCTCCACAACTGACTGAAGATCTCTAAAGAGGTAGTCTCTGATCTCATGTTGGATATGAGTCTAGGACATGTAATACGTCTATTAATAAAAAATCAATTTTATCAATAGCTCCTTTGTGTCCAGTTGAATCTACTAATATTTTGGAATGGAAGCAACTAGTGACCTAGCTGTGGAGTGATTCTCCTAGTCACATTGTTGGATAGTGGTTAGAATCAGCAGTCTCTCTTTCCACACCAGCAGGATCACCCTACCGAAAAGCTACCTGAAGATGCTAGTGGGCTGGCACACATTTTGGATTGGCAAGTGATATATTGGATGGGCATGTGGCTTTTAGGAATAGGAAAACTGTTTTGAGCTTTGGGTGACCATAAGCCATTAAGGAAGACTCAAGCAACAGTACATTACTGAGCTATTTAGAGAAGGAAAGGATATACATGGTAAAATTGTGAATATACATGGCAAAAATTTCTTGCAGGCTGGGTGTGTTGGTGTATATCTGTAATCCCAGCACTCTGGGAGGCTGGAGAAGGAGAACTGTAAATTCTAACCCAGCCTGGGCAATTTAGTGACCCGTCGAGACCCTATCTCAAAACAAGAAACAAAAAAAGGCCGTATTTGTAGCTCACTGTCAAGGCCCTGGATTCAATCTCCAGTACTACAAAGCAAAACAAAAAAAAGTTTGCAGTTTTCAACCACACCTTCCTACTCAGATTTAATCTGCTGCTAAAAGATTGCTTATCTTTCAAGTGTGTGTGAGAAAAATCTTAGACTTTTATTTAATACTCAACCTCAACAAGGTTTCACTTCATAGAGTGACAGTTTTCAGAAAAGTCAAGGATCTGGCCTCAGTTAACAAGTGATTGTGCTTCATTACAGAATTACGCTTAGGTTCTAAATAAATTTTTATAGTTGTAGTTCCCTATATAACATACTTATGTTATGTTGGTTGGAAAAGAATACATTCATGTGTGTACACAACTCGAGGAACCCACCAAAGGACAGCTATCAATGTCTGGCGATGTCTAGTGTTTACAAAATGTTTGTGGACAGAGGTCTTGGGATTTTCTCATTGATATTTTACATACAGCACTATTGAGAGAGAGTTTTAAGGGTGCATATGGAAAATAGGATTATATGAAGCTTGGCAATTCAATCACAGTAGCAGGCTGTGAAAGAAGCTGCTGAAGCTAGACTTCCCTCAGAGGGGGTCACATTTCAACTGAGAGCACCGTGGTGGTTACTGGTTTCTCCATCTCAACCTTCACGTTAAATTAACAACTTTTTATTGCATGACCTTTTGTCTGAGATAGTGTCTGGGAGGCTGATAGGTGCTACAGCTAATGCCTTATTTGAGCCTGGTGAGAAGGCCATTCTGCCCCCTTCTCCACCTGTGAAACCCTAACTACAGCTCACTCTCTCTCAGGACTTAGTTTAGGGTCTAGTGAACTTTAAATTGAGGGCATTTATTACGTCAATAATTCCTCAATGATTTTAACAGTGGCAAAGGAGCTAAAGTTATGTCTTTCCTTCTTTTGCAGCTTACCGCATTCATGTCAGCCTTAGCACTGTTACAATTCTTCGAACTCTGGGTGAGGGCTATGAAGTAGAGCTTCGAGGAAGAACAGAGCTCAAGGTATAATGTGCTTTCATTCTTGGAACCAAGCCACTTGGACACATCTCCTAGAGAGGTCGTGGTCAACCATCTTACCTGGGAGAACTTTTACCTGGCCGTCTGAGAAACTTACCTGGGAGTCTGAGACTCAGAGCTATAATTTAGACTGAATCTCTAGCTTCATTTGGTCTTCCCAAAAGATTAGTCCTTTCTGCCTCGGTTTTTTTCTCTTTAAAATATGGCTTAAATAGGGTGGATAACTGAGACACCTTAAACTGTTTTTCAGACTATAAATTGTATCTTTCTTTCCTAAAGAACTGCCTGGAGTTTGGCTTTAGTGAGCTGAGGTGCTATTTTTGTTATCTAACTCTGGTTTTGCTGCTCTTTGGCAGTGCTGAACATTGTTCAGTAAGCCACGGTATTGGTGAGTTTGAGTTTCTATTTGCCTCAGTAGTCATTCTTTCTGACTTTCACTCACATCATTGGTTCACTGTTTACTGAGAAGCTTTACGTCTTTCTCCAAGGACAAGGAGGAAGAAAATCAGATTCCACAAAAACCAAACATTTTGTGGCACCGTTTCTCTCTGTTGGGGAAATTACTTGACCTGGGATTCAGGATTAGAATAATTTTCCCTTTTTTGCTATTTCCTCTGGATTCTCCTCATCTCATCCTGTACAGTCTCAGGACCACTGGGTGAAGAAACCTCGAGGATCTGATGATATAACTTCTTCTAGTTGTAAGAAACCCTGAAGATTTCATAACATAACTTCTTCATTTTCAGATGAAGACTCAAGGCCCAGAGAAGTGAAGCAATTTGAGCAGAGTTACAGGGTCAGTTGCTAGCAGAATCAGACCAAAACTCAGGAAGCCTAACTTACTTCCATGACACCATATTTCATGATGATGGTTTTCTTAGTGATTATTCTCAGACAAAACCAAAGCAGAGCACTGACCGATGTGCAGTTGGTTTTTGTCATTGGCGTCTCTTCTATGAATAGTGGCAATTCACATGTAACTAGATTTCTTTAGTTAAAAGTTGGAAGGCCTGATGCTGGTTGATCACTTCCTTTTTTGACTAGTCTTAATTTGTTTCTTCCCATAGTTCCTTATTATCTTCCAGAAGGTGGAACGAGTCACTTACAAGGGAACAGACACTCTTTTCCCACATCTATAAATAACTCACACAGTGAGATGATGGGGCAGAGATAGTACTTGGGCAATAAATCAAATTGCCCAAGGCTTTTGTGATCCCACTGTATATTCTGGTTTTTCTCAGCCAAAGAGGAGAAAGGCAGCTTGGTTTCGCTGAAGCATTTTGTATTGCTGGACACAGAAATTTCATTTAAATTTAAATTTAATTTAAAAGCTGAAGAGGTGCCACTTTTGAAACTGGACAAGAAAAGCTATAAATTCTCATCAGGAGCACTTGCATCTTTGGGAATTTCAAGTACAGAGGTAGACCTTACTTTAATGGGGCCTTTTGCATCTTGACATTTTCCCCCCACTCCAGGAAATTTGAGGACATTCAACATGTTGGAGGAAAAGCCTTTTGTTAATGCTTTTTTGGGCTCTGGTTATTAGGGTGGTAGAGACCTCATAGGGAAAAGAGACTGAAAGGAAGATACCGAGAGAGCAGAAGAGAGGAGGGTAGCAGAGGGATAGGAAAGGGCAATGAGAAAAAAAGAAGAGAGGAAGACTCAAAGAAAAGAAAGGGGAGGAGAGGGGAGCTTTCTGTTTCTCTACCTTCCACCTCCCCACCAGAGGGAGGAATCATACATCGATAGTAGGGGTTGGGGGCAGGGCTTTCTAGTCTATTGGAGACATAAGGTATATCCCCAATAGGACTATATCACCAGCATACCTCAGACATTGTGATTCAACATTTCCATGCCTCATTCATTCTGTGCTGCTGGAAGCAAGAGTTATTTCAGTACATGGGGTAGAAAAAGCACATTTGATGGCTAGTCTGGTGTGATTTCAAAGTTGATAACTAGAAACATTTTTTTTTTTCTTCTAGCTGGCTGCTGGTTGAAATTACTCCCTTAAAACCTCTTTTCTTGGGCTCAATCTTTGGATCCAGTAGCAACCCTCTTCCCCTACCTTCTTCACTGGAGTGATGACACTTTATAACGTACTTCTCTTAGCAGAATCAAATATGTGGATTGGATTGGGTGAGAGAAGAGAACGTAGGGTACCCACAGTGACTGGATGAGCTGGGAACATAAAGAAAGGGACGAAAATTAGGTAGCTGAGGCAGTCTGAGGAAGGAATCAGTTAGAGCTGAGAAGCTTGGCCGGGGAGTTGTCCCGCTACCCATGTCAACACTCTCTGGTACTATATTGGCAATAAATTATCAATGGCTAACTGGTCAATTCTGCTTTATAACTATCTCTCCCCTGATGGAAAAGTGATAAGTTATTTTATTACCTCTTCTATTACCTGAGTCCTTTTGCAGGCACAGTTTTCCTGACAACTTTGGAGCTCCATGCCGAGATTTTTGTATATATCTAGGCTAATCAGTTATACTTTCTAAGGACTTTTAGGTAGATTTGCATTCTGAAAATCCTTTCCCAAATGGCTGTTCTCAGTCAGTTTATGTTGTTATTGATAGAAGTGGACACTTTCTGACTTTATCTCTGCATTCTGGTGTTAAAAAGAATTTCGCTCTCGGGTCCATAAGCATTAACACTGTTTTGTGACTTCTTCCCTCCATCTATTCTACCCATACCCTCAGTCCTTCACACACACACACACACACACACACACACACACACACACACACACACTCCAGCAATTGAGCTAAGAAACACAGAGGTTGTATTAACAAAATCATGAAAGCTCAGTCTCCAATTCTTGCTTCATCAATCACTCAGCGTGTGACATTGGACAAATAACTTCATCCTCTCTGAGGTTCTGTTTGTCTACCTTGAAGCCTCTTCTGACTTGTGATTATCAGGAAGCTCAATAAAGTCTCCAACAGTTTCTCTTGGCCTCTAGAACTGTCCCTGACTCTAGTGTGTTAGAGAAGCTATGTGGTGTAGAGGGAAGAACATTTCAATTTCAGAGTCCAGTGTACTTGGGTTCAAGTCTCAGCTATTCCTGCTTATATAAGTCATTTAATCTCCATGAACCTCGAGGTTTCCATTTGAAGAATGAGATTAACAGTAAAACTACATTCCAGGATTTTTGTGAGAATTGAATAAGACAGGAGGTGCCCAAGTGTCTTAAAAGTATCATGCCTATCAGGTGTAGTGACTCATCCCTGTAATCCCAGCACTCTGGGAGGCTGAGGCAGGAGGATCACAAATTTGAGTGTGGGCAACTTGGTAACTTAGTGAGACTGCATCTCAAGATACAAAACAAAATGGACTAGGGATGTATGTAGTTCAATGTCAAGGCCCTTGATTTAATTCCCTGCACCACCAAAGAATAGTTTCATGCCAAAGCAAGATGACATTATTTAGGGGATCTTGAGACTGCCCAGAAATTTATATTGGGTCAAGAAGTTTGCTTTAGGCTTTGTTGTTACCATATTCATTTCCCCTCTCTCCTTGTCTTCAGCAGAATTATGGAGGTGGGGTGGGTAAAAAAAGAGCTAAAATTCTCCTGAATGATCTCCAAAGCCACATAAAGCCTTGGGAGCTCCCCTGAATATTTGATTTGGAAGCTTGTCTGAGCCTGTAACACTGCCATTCTCTTTCGTAACCATTTATTTTGGCATCCTAGTATGTCCCAGGATCCACCTAAATCTCTGGATAATCCCAGCATCTACAAAGCTCTTTTTGTAACTGGCACACTGTCATAGTGGCCTCTAGATCTCAAGACAAACAATCAAATATGGCTGGAGTGGAGTCCTCAAATTTGAGGTTTAACAGTATATTTTACCAAAATGAAATCCAATGAGCCTTAAGTATTACAAGTGCTCAAGGACTGAGAATTCCAGTTAATAAAACCATCTGAATTTACTGAGAAACTATCTGTGCGAGGCACTTTATTAGGTACTGTGAGGAAAAGAAAGCGCTTTGGAGGCAGAGAGTTGGGCTTAATGTGTTTAGAACCCAAGAGGTGGTTTGTTGTTTTGTTCATACCATGAGCCATCTCTATCTTCCCAGCCCTAGTAGAGGAAGGGGGAAACAAATGCAAGAAATTAGTGATGGAATGTATTCTAAAGCTTTTCAGCTTTTCTGAAAACAGAGTAGCCACAAATAGTCCAATTATTTGAGCTTTAAGGTGAGTTGGTTGACAGTTAGTGGAAGGTGGGCTATAGTGGCATACTCGTCCTGCTTGTCTCATGGAGAGCTTGTTCAGAGCCTTGAACCAAATATTTGCAAAATTCTTTGAGATTCTCCAATTAAATGTGCTAATTAGTATTATGATTGTTATTATTGTTATTAAGGGATGAATATATGCGATGTGAAATAGAGAAGACTGAATTCAATATTTAAGAGAGCAGCCTTAATTGGAATGTCTAAGTTAAACCATTTAGAACTGTTCCAAATGAGAGCTTCTGAGAGTGAGACCATATTTCAGATTGTTGACTTGGAAACATCACATTACTTTTCTCAGGCTTAGTAAATGCATTTTTTTCTTATGGATTAGAGGAGATGGGAGGACAGTCAAAAGAGAATTGAAATGAGAAGGGAGAAGCATATTAAGAAGGTTTATTAGAAAGAAGGGAGGGCAGACAGAGGCAAAACATGTGTTTGGCCCTTCGGAGATCACCACTTAGCTCATGGGGTGACTAGTTCGGGTTTACACCTCCTTTCTCCTCTCAGATCTATGATTCTTGACAACTAGCTAACTGGAATATAGATGGAGCTCTCCTTGGGATCTTGCCCTACCTATAGTAATTCCTTAAGAGGAAGAAAATAATGCTGTGGGAATGCAGATTTCTCAAAACAACCAGGATGTCCTGGGCTTCAAAACAAAGTTGCACAGCCTGTTTTCCATTTTTGTTCCCTTTCTGGCTTCTGTGACGACTATCGGATGGCAGCATGTGGGGAGAGGTAGACTCTCAATGCATGTACCTAGATAGAACAAATAATGCCTTGCCTAATGCCAAAAGATCAGGGCAAAAATGACAAAAGTCATCAATTGAGCATCTAGATGTTTGGTTGCCGTGAAGCCGAACATCCATACTTTCCTGAAGATAGAACTGTGTGGTGGTGGGTAGACAAAACATCTGGATGACAGTTAATATGGTATTCGCTTTTCATCTGGCTTCTCTGGCATTCTGCGGAGCTTGCCTGAGCCTCAGGTACGTATGGTGAGGAAGCTTTATGGAAAGGAAGACTCCAGGGATTGGTGACAAAGGGAAGGCAGAGGAAAATTTGAAACCAGAGTGAATGCTTGTACGCTACTAACCAGAGGGACCTCGCTAGGAAAATTGGTGATAGTGTTAAGTGGTTAAGTTTTCTATATTTTTTGTAATAGGGCAAAGGCACAGAGGAGACTTTCTGGCTGGTTGGAAAAAAAGGCTTCACGAAGCCCCTTCCTGTGCCCCCACCAGTGGGAAAAGACGGGTAAGTGGAGTTCACAACTTAATCAGTCTTTCTATGCCCTGCTCTACCACACTCTCTTCACTACCTCTATTGGTGTCTCCCGTCCCTGCAGGCAATTGGGTCATGGCCTGCAACCGGCAGAGATTGCAGCATTCCAAAGAAGAAAGGCAGAAAGGCAGTTGGTGAGAAACAAGCCATAAGGTAATGGCCTGCAGGAAAACAGAGCACAGGAGCTTGCCAGACTTTCAAAGCTGGGGCTCCCATTGGCACGTGTGCCAGCCTCAGCCTTCACTCTGTTGGCAGAATGTAACAGAGCTGGTGAACTTCCAAGCTCCACTGAGTTGGGCAAGAACCTTGTTGTGGGAAGGCCTGTTGCAGCGTGAGCAACACTTGAGGGAAGTTGGCTGCCCTGGCCAGAGAGAGACCCTTGCCTTCTGTACTGATAACATATTCGAATGCTAACAAGTTTGGCCTTGTTATTCAGTTATCAGTCAGTTGCACCTGTCTCTTTCATTGTTGAGCACCTAGGCCACATGGTGAGCCACTTCGGGTCTTTAGAAATTCACATCTATGTAGGCAACACAGCATATTGCTACTACCTCTTTTCCTGGGATTTATTGGCAGGACCATCTTGAAGGGGGTACTTATGTCATTTCCCCTGGAGGCGCTTCCTGATCCCTTCCAAGGCTGGCATTGCCAACCAAAATAAAGACTGGCTATTATTTGACTGCCTGGCTTGGTTTCAGGATGATATTCCTCTTCCCTCCTCCCTTACTAGGATGAATGATTCTGAAGCAGAAATATCAATCTAATTATCAATTAATCTCCTCAAGTATTTATCTCTGAGGAATCTATTGCTTTCTTGTGCTCCATTTAGCATCTCTTCTTTTCTTTACCTTGATTTCTTATTCTGTCTTTCTCAGAAACTCTGACCCTAAAGCCCATTGCTCTCTCCACATATCCCTGGAAATCACAAGATTCTAAGATAAACATTAGGGCTTTCCCACACATTCCTGCTACTTTGTGCTCTAGCATGCTCCAGAATAATCACATTTCTGGCAGCAACTACCAAAGGCATCTATACTCTTCCTATTCTTCCTCTAGCCTCTGTGGATTTTGTCAATTTTGTGTGATTATTTCTCTCTTAAAAAAAACCCCCACTGTATCTTCATTTTCCACAACAATCACAGGTATCCTGTGCTACTCATAAACATTTCTGCTTCAGAAAGTCTTCTGTACTGAGCAAACAGCTCGCCTGAAGTCTCCTGCAACATCCGCTTACTTCTTGCCAGGTCTGGAGTCTGGCTTTGTTCTTTCTTGCTCACCAAAACAAGCAGATAAACAGCTGGGACACACAGTCCTTCAGTTTCTAGAAACCTTTCCTATGGGTAGGGAGGGAAACACAGCGGCACTCTCAGTCACAAATACAGTCTCTCTCTCTCTCTGCAGGAAAGTGTTTGGAAACTCATGCAAGATTTCTCTTTGGCAGGGTAGGGCAGATACTGGAGATGCCGTAGAGAACCTATCACCTATCCATTCCTAAAAATGTGTTGGAGTTTACAGCAGGAAGATATTGCAGCTAACTCACCAACACTGGCTATGTGCTTGGTAGCACTTTTCTGGCCTCCAGATGGATGTAGTTTAGGCCATGTACAAATTTATCCATCTGGATCACCTTGACAGAAAGCCAGCTTCTGTGGACTATGCTAATAGGAAACATAGAAGCCACTGGCCCAAGAGGGAACTCAATCTCTGGTTCTGGCCTCATTACTATTTGTGCTTTAAATTAGCATGCTAATCGACCACAATGGCCATGGTGGCCTCTGTAAATCACAAAAATCCACCCCCTTTGGCGAATTTCAGAAGGCTTAACCTAAGCCCAAGAGCCATCAGACACTTCGCTCATCTCGAAGTGTCCTCTATTCATGTCATCCAGCACCAGCAGCTATTCCAGATTTCCAGCTTTCTTTGAATTTACAGGCCTGTTCTTACTGGGATAATTCCAACTTACAAAAGACCCACAATACCTATGAAGGCCTCTGAGCTACTGCTGCTATCTTGGGTGATATTGGGGGAAAACTGAAGCCTTTAGAGAGTCCTATCATGTCAGACAGGAAGGAAGAAAACATGCTGTGGAAGGGGGCACAGCTTTGATGAGCTGATTACAGAGGCTGCCTCCCAGGCAGAGCCTGCTGTTGGCCCAGTATCTCTTATCTCATGTCTCCAAATATCTACCACTTCTCAAACATGTACTTCATTTCATCTGGTTACTTTTCCTGAGTTTCACCAATTGGGATTAATTTGAGGCTGAGAAGTTACTTCTTTTAACCACAGATGTTCATTCTGGAAGATGAGAAGTATCTAATCACCCCCATCCCAGTGACGGTGAACTAAACTAGGTGGTTGGGAGAATGTGTCGGTTTCATTTTGATTGGGACAAGAAGAAATGAGGAAGTTGGCAGTTTTGCAGAATGGAGAGTCACAGTGGCAGGTTGAGAGAACATATGAGCAATGGATCCCTGGGAGATGGAGAAGGACCAAAATAAACACAATGGTGAAAAAGTCAATTTAGATTCTACCTCTTTTAAACATTTTCTTTGAGTGCTCTTTGAATGCACAGAATGGGTAAAAAGCACATTTGTCCTTCTGTCCTCAGGATCTAAGATCCTCACCAGAACTCTAAGGTAACTGCTCCCTGAGAGTTAAATCACCCTTTGTACACTAGACACCTGACTACCATATCTGAAGTACAGTTTCTGTGGAGGAAGGGATTCCGAGATTCAAATTACTGACTTATTCAGGTTTAAGGTACACCTCATTAGTAAATTGAGGATCACCACATACTTCCTTTTGTTTCTACAAGTCAACTTGTAGAAACTCTTGTAAATAGCAACACTTAATTATGCAAATCTGACAAATGTAATAATGTTTATTTGCTCAAGATTTCAAGAAAATTTAATAATTTGCAAACTGTTCGTAGAGTATCAGTAGCAGGGCTTAGCATCGTTCATATTGAAATTCTATTGGACACCAAGGACAGAGAAGGTATGCTTACTATTTTCTCTTTCTCCCACCCAGGAGTGAAGGGCTCCAATATTTGAATCTCTTCTTGGCGAGGCAATGGAGAGGCTCACTCCAGTTCAACACACTGTTCTTCCTGGGCAAGAAATTATCTCCAGGGATGTGCAGGGCAAACTCTAGTGTAGGAAGTAACTTCTCATAAAGGTGGCTCATTACCCAGCTATCACCAGGAAGATCATTTGAATATAAACTGCAGTGGATGTGAACCCTAAAGAATGGTAGTGAGCCATCTCCAAGTTAACTCTTTCCAAAATAGCAGGCTCAATTTGAACTGTGATAAGAAGGTCTCCATTTTCAGGGAAAAAAATCAGAAGCACTTTGTTTTCTTATTCATTTCATTTCATTCGAATACTTATAGAAGGTATTTGATGAGCATAATTTATGTCTTAGATACTAAAATATTATTGCCAGAAAAAAATCTTCCAGCAAATGTACGTTTGAACCCTAGTCCACTGTGGCTTCAGTTGGCTGTAAGGCATAGAGAATGGGGGACAAAAAAGAATCTGGTTAATCATGTTGTTTGGGTAACTGAGGACTAAGAAGAATTTTCAGTTTTCTTATTGCATTTAAGAGGCATTCAAATATTTATTGAATAAATAAATAAATATTTCTATGCCTTTCTGCTATGTATCTTTTCTCTGTGTACTTTTCTCTTTTACATTTTTACTTAATATTTTTCCTGTATTTCCATCTATATGTCTATTTATCATTACCCCATTATACGTATACGTTTATCCATTATATAATATGATATAATGCACATATATATCTGTGTGTATGTGTGTAAATTATAGCTATTATCTGAAAACAAAATATATTTTGTATTTGTTGTGTTTACTGGAGGTTAAATACCTTGCTTTTTGTCTGAAAAACAGCAGTGTTTTTATATTCTCCTCATAAAATTCTGAAGAGTCAAATTAGGCCACTTTTTGTGTGTGTGTGTGCTGGGGATCAAACTCGGGGCCTTATGCTTGCGAGGCAAGCATTCTAACCACTGAGCTAAATCCCCAGCCCCTAGGCCACATTTTTATTATGTCATAGTTGGTTAACTTTTCTTCCTAGTGGTAAGTGAACTTCGGGAGCAAAAGCATTTTTCTCTCATAAATTGAAAAGAATCCAGTTATTGCTATGATTTTCACTTGTGGCATTAAGGGGAGCCAATTTTAGGAATTGTAATTTTAGCCAAGAGAAATGGATACTAAAGGACAAAGAGAAGGTATGATATCTCTCTTGATGTATAGTGAGGAATAACATGTGGGACAAGGTATCACTGTATTTTATGTAGCCTCAGAAGATAGAATCTGAGTCAAATGATGGGAACTAGGAATATAAGGTCAGTATACGTAAAACTTTCTAGTAGTCAGAGATATCAAATAATGAATGTTTTAGCCTGAAATATAGTGAGTGCTCTGTTACTAAAAATATTGAAACAGAAAGAAAATGACCACGTGGTGGGGGAGGGAGTAGATAATACTTCAAATTCTGTATGTGTTGATAGTGCAAGTGGTCATTTAAGATCCCTTCCCATTCAGAGTGTTTGATTCTATGATTCCCTTGCATGCTTTCTTACAATAAATTTAAGGAGTTTGCAAATATTAAGAACACACCAAAACAGGTCAGTTTGAACAAAAAACATGAAAAAATGTTGTAAGAAATAACTATAAGGCTTAGACAACCCTGTGATAAATTACTGTATTTGACCACTAAATTTAACTGAGTTTCTTGGCAGTTAAAGCAAAGAGGAGGAAAACAAACCAAAAAAGACTTATATGGTTATATGTTGAGTAAAAACAGTGTTTGTGAGTCCATCTGCCCTGACAAATTTCTTTTTCCTGCCACCAAATTGTAGATAGAATTTATCATGTAAATCCTTATATAATAGACACTGTTTTTTTCAAAATAATAGACAATGTGGTTTTATGAAAGGTATTGACATAATCTTGAAATGGAAATGTCTTTTGTTTCTCTTCAGAAAGATATATAAGGCTGTAAAACATCAAATCTTAAGTAAGATTCTTTTTCCCCCAGAAAGCTAAGATATTGTGGTTCAAGTAAGTTGCTTTCTGTTCTCTGGCATAAACAAGGTCTAGGAATAGAGAATCTAGAAGAATAGACAGTTAACATGACCCTTGTCTGCTTTCAAGTATCTTCTGTAAGTAATCTCTCGTATCATAGACAATTCATTGCTGAATTCTATGAGGGTTGTCTCAAGAAGGATTGAGATTAGGAACCAAAGATTTGTGATCTCTGCTAATAACTTGTTGACAAAGGACAATAGAAATTTGCATCCTGAGCCTACCTACCTTGTAGGGATGTCGTGAAAATGGAAGAAGAGAAAATTGATGTCAAAGCACTGGAAAAAGCTACAATTTCTAACCAAATGTCAGGGATAAGGGATATTGTAATTGCTAACAGACTGCATCTCACCAGGGCTCAGGCCCCAGGGAGGGTATTAGTGGCTAGTTACTAGGAAAAGCCAATCTGTCAGTTTCCCTATGTAATGTCATTGTATATCTACAGGCATAGCACACAACCTCAGAGAAAGATGATTTTATGAAATTGATGAAATTCTTAGGGAGTAAAAACAGTCCTTGACCAGTGTCAGAGTAGTAGCAAAGGCATAGTCTGGTAATCACAAGTAATTTAAGAAAAGAATTCGAAGTCTTACACTAATTGAAAGTCATGAGGAGGATTCAGAACAACTTACTGAAGTCCCATTTCCTCTTCTGCTTTGAGTTCCATCATATTTCACAGGTTTTCTTTATTTTGATTCATCACCATTGTCCTATTTTTCTTAAACCTCCGGGCTAAACAATTCTCTTTCCTTAATAGTTTCCTGAGCTTTCATATACATATTGGCTTACACTGTACCCTAAATCCCCTCACCCCCACCTCCCACATGTCTAGTCTCTTTTCTGATTCTATGTCACTAAAAGGTCAAAGATAAATTTGGCCAAATATAGGAGGGAGAGGTTGGAATGGTGAGAATGTGAGAAAACAAAAACCAACCTCTCGGCCCCATGGTGGCACACACCTATTCCCAGCATTTTGAGAGGCCAAGGCAGGAGGATCACAAGTTCCAGCTCAGCCTGTATAATTTAGTGACTTAGCAAGACCCTGTCTCAAAATAAAAAAATAAAAGGTGCTAGGGTTGCAGCTTGGTGTAAAGACCCTGGATTCAATCCTTGTACTGAGGTAAAAAAAAAAAAAAAAAAAAGCAAAACCTTACCTTTCTTTGCACTGGGGCAGGAAGAAGAATGTGAACATATACCCAATAATTTGCACCCCATTACAACTTGACAGACAAGTTTAGTCAATTCTTCATTATGGACAGATGGGTTACCAGAATCACCCAATGCTATTAACTCAATTTCTTTTCTTTTCACTCCAATTAGGTTTCCCCAAAATAACTAGAAATAAATACTTTTGGGAGCAAATACATAGTTAATTATAGAGAAGCCTGGTGTTGAGTGTGGTCAGAGAAGGCAGAAGCCTGGTGGAAGGGATGGAACTTAGACTGGTCCTATTTATCATTCTGAGAGATGTTGTTATGATTTAGATCTAGAATGTCCCCCCAAATTCTCATGTGTGTAGAAGATGATTGATTCACGGGGGTGTATTATTCATCAGTGGATTTATTCACTAATGAATTCAGTAGTTGAGCATACTGTTAGGAGGTGGGGTCCGGTTGGAAGAGGTGGGTCACTGGGGGCATGACATGGCAGGATATAACTTCCTCTCTGGTTTCTCCATTCACTCTCTGCTTCCTGGCTGCCATGGAGTGAGCAGCTTGACTCCACCAAGGCCCTTATGACATGCCATTTCTGCCTTGCAGCCAGCTGACCATGGACTGAAAATAAGAGCACGAATAAACCTTTCTTCCTTTACATTGTGGGGTGGCAGGAATTGTGTCCCAGAGATTAGAAAGTGACTAAGACAGATGCAACCTCTCAGATGCATGCAGAGGGAGCCAACAGGAGCTGGCTAAACTTTCCGATGCTTCCTAAGTCTGCCTTCTGCAGTACAACTTCAATATTTGGTTAATGGTGTGAAGTGCTTAAGGAAAAGCTTTTCAAATAAAAATCTAACTCCAAATTTTAAAGCCAAATGTAAATATTTCAGTAACTGATCACACCATTCTCTATCAACAAGAATTTTAGCTAGGAGACAGAAAATTGAACTGAAAGCAGTTGAAAGATGTGGGGTAACATCTTGCTTCTCTCATTCATGACCTTGAAATATGAACTGTAGAGCTAAAGAAATGTCAGCTCCTATACATCATAGAAAAGGCAAAGAAGTATATGTCTTGTTTAAATTTCTAGATGTCTTCATGTTTCCTTACAGACTAACAAAATAAATTACTTTAGTGGGCATCACAACCTTACTATTTCATGTAAATAATGGGAGACCAGATGGGGTACAAACACTGATTCTAGAAATGAAGACTAATAATTGGCAGACATAAAGCAATAGGGATAACTCAGTCATTCATAGTAGTGTTGGCATAATGTCTGCAGCACTTACCAAAGGCTGTGCCATGTATCTTTAAGAAGCAGTTCAAGTTTAGTGTTTGATGACAGTGATACATGTCCTTAGTCATCTGCCCAGATGTCTTACTGACAGGCCCCCATATATTCACTTTTTGTACCTTGTTATTCTTTTTAATGGTCTCAGTAAATAGATTCATGGACTTTCAAAGCTGGAAGGGACCTAAATGATTATTTGGCTCAATTTCTTATTTCCCAGACTGGAAAACTAGTCCCTGAGAAGAAATTACCTTCTCTGAGTTTGCACAGCTGGTTGGTGGCAGAGCTGGGACTCGAACTTCCTTTCTCCCAATTCCAGGTGCACAGTTGCTGTTAAATTCAAACTAAGTGTCTTTAGTAACTTCTGCAATTCCATTCAATATATTTTGACCCTGTTCCATTACGAAGCCAGTGAATCATTAATTATTAATTAAGCCTTTGTGTGGTACTATCGTTTTTAGCTTGCTCTATGATCTTGCATTTTCTCCTTTTTTCTTTGGCACCAGTTGAAAAACTACACAAATTATTTGTTTGGAAGAGCTCAGTTTGCTAGTTATGTCCTGTTCATCAGATTCCCAAAAGCAGCCAAACCAAGTCTCCAAAGCGGCAGGGAAGCTGCAATGATCTGGGTTGTGGGTCTACGAGAAGTCAATTAACTGTGGAATTTTCAAATCTTTGTTTCTTTTTAGTTCATCATCCTTGGAGTAAACAGCAACTGTGGCTATTAATTCCAGGCATGATTAGTTTTCTGAAGAGTCAGTGAACATGTCAGTTTCAAACCAGGAAGTTGCTAATCTATTCCCTTTAGCAGAAAATTTCATCATCATCATTAAAGCTCTCAATGTACACCTGATAGGTAGAGAAAAGTGCACACATGAGATCTCTTCTGAATCTCATAACACTCCAGGGAGTCAGGTATTGTTAAGAACCCTAAATTACAAAGGAAGAAACTGAGACTTAAAGAAGTTAAGCAGATTGCTCAAGACCACAAAGGTCGTAAGTGGCAAGTAGAATTAAAATCAGATTCATATTTATTCCAAAGTCTATTCTCATTCAACCATACTCACATGATGTGAAATTATCCAAGGAGACCAAAATAATATTTACACCACAGACCATGCAAGGCACCAGACTATTTGGAATTCTGGGAATTTATTTACCACTTGAGGGAACAATTTCCTAGCATTGAAGTTTGGTTCAATAGCTATTTGATAGATGAGGCAGGTACTGGAGAACACAGAAGGTAGGTAGGGGGCAAGCATATTCAGCGATCAGAATCAGAGCTTGTATTCTCTGTTTTGTCTGACCCGGTAGGTGGAAATAAATTCTCCAAAATTTTAAAATAAAATAAGCCAAAATAAACTGTTAAATCGCACTGCTGTTAACTGAAATTTCAGTCTCTCAGAGAGGCATTGTTTCAAACCATTTGACAGAGAAAAAACTATCTACTGAACCAGTTTTTTTTTAAAGTTTCATGTCACCAATTCCATCAGCGCTTCAAGAAAGTCTAGCTCTGCTTACAGTAGGGGCCGCTGATGATTTTGAATCCTGGAATTTGAATGGAACTGAACCAGGAACCAAATACTAAAACTAGCAACACTCATTTGCTAAACCTCAGACCAACAGAAGCCAAAGATTCTCACTGGACTGTGACCACATCTGATGTTTGTCATCATTGTTGTTTTTTCCTAACATACAGTGAATTGATTCAAACTGGAACCAGTACTGTGTATTTTCTAAAGTGACTGAACCCAAACTAACATTGAACTTCAAAATAATTTTAATATCGAATCTGAACAAAATTGACATACATGTGATACAGTCAAATTTGGTTCTTGACTCATGTTGCCACCGGGGTCCCAAAGTTACAGCCCTATTCTGTGTTTGGAGACCCCACCACCGCCTTGACTTTAGCAACCCAGTCATGCTTCTTTGAAGAGCCCTGGGTCATATTAGCTGTGAACCACCCACATTCTGAGCCAGTGTGAGTGGCAGACTCAGGTGGGAGAGTCTGTTTTCAAATACAATACGACAAGTGTGAACCTCATATACAATTGTACTGGCATTTTTTGCTGTTCCTGAAACATAGCATATATACTCCTGCTTTGGTTTTTGTATATGGCATTCCCTCTGTCTGAAATACTTTGCCTCCGCTTTGATTTCTCCCTTCTTTCAAATCTCTGCCTAGATACCATTTTAATCAACAAATCTTTCCATAGCTATCTTATCATAAACAGCACTCATCATATACTTTCCCTTTTTGTCTTTTCCCCATACACCAACACCACTTACTGAATTATCTTTTATGCTGTTTATTGACTACTTCCGCCACTCACATACACACCAGAATGTAAGCTTTCTGAGAGCTAAGATTGAACTGTTCACAGCCCTATACCCAGTCCATAGACTAATGCCTGCCAGGTGGGAGGTACTAAATAAATATTTGGAAAAAAAGAAAGCATGACAGAAGATAAAGGGCATCGTCCCAAAAGCATAGCTCTGGGAGTTAGAAGATCTCGGTTTCACAAGATGTCACTAACTTGTGGTGGTTTGGGACAAATTACGTTACTTCTCTGGGATTCAGTTTCTTCACTGGTCAAATATATGGGACTATTTGTTTCTTCTTTATCTGTTTCAAGGGGACCTTGGGAGATTCAAAAGAAATACTATATGTGGAAGTCCTTGGAAAAAAAGAAAGTGGTGGGTTTGTATGCTTCCTACCAGAGTATCAAGGTCAGTTCTTTTGACAGAAGCCATTTTCACTGGCTTAGCTCCATGTCTTCTCATATTCTTAAATTAAAATAAGCTTCTGGATACCAAAAACAAACAAGCTACCGTAAATTAATGGGCCTGTCTAATCCCAGTCCATGACAGAATGTGTCCAGTCTTACTGGACCCAGAATCTTAACTGATTCCCTTTGCCAAAACTTTCACTATTCCTGAGACTGAGCTGTGCATTTGAGATAGTGAGATCAATGACCCATTGGGTTCAGCTACCTCATGAACCAAGTTAAAGGTCCTTTAGTCATTAAAGATTTTGCCAATCATCAGTCCCTCAAATGGTGTAGAACCCTTAGACATATGGAAGCAAGCAGCTGACATCTTTCTTGGCATCCTGTTCCACCCTTCTCTGGTTTTCCCTGGACATACACTGAGCGAGTTATCAGAAGCCACCAGTTATCTTGGTGTCTTATTTGGTATCTACCTTTCCCAAGCTCAAATCCAATACAGCTAAACAGCAAGCTGTTAATAAAGTCTCTGGATTAATTTATGTGAATTGTGCTATAGTTTGTACACACAAAGATTTTTATTAATTTTCCATCTGTCACCTGGGGTATGCCTGTAGGGACTATAGGCTGTCATGATTACTTGGACAACATATGAAAACAAATTTGCTTTCTCCAAAAATTTTAAGTGCACTGACTGCACAGCCATTGTCTAATACCCCAAATAAGGCTGGCTACTCCATGTTGCAAGAAGGATCCTGAGCTTTAAAGGAATGAAGTAATGATGGGTGGAAGCTGAAACTGGCTTTTGCCTAAAGAGAGAAAAAGGGGGCTGGGGATTTAGCTCAAGTGATAGAGTGCTTGCCTAGCAACCGCAAGGCCCTGAGTTCGATTCCCAGCATAAACATCCCCCATCCCCCAAAGAAAAAGGAGAGAGGTAGCCTGCAAAGCAGTCTCTCATCTGCTCCGTGGAAAAAAAGGAAAGAAAGGGGAAAGGGAAATCATGGAGAAATGTGAATCAACCTGCTGTAAATAGGGATGGAGGGAACAGATGGGAGGAGTGGGGAAGAGGGGGGAGAACCAAGATGCACCACGTACAGGTACAAAATAAATATGATGAATGTGATCATTATATGTACAATGTAGCAATACATTACATATTCTTGGTTAAAAAAATAAAAAGGAGAGAAAAAGGAACATATAGAGTCATCTGTCCCCTAAGGCCTGTGGGTCTAAGATAATTTAAGAATAGATTATGAGATTGGAAAGCGGGTCCAGAAATAGAATTCCTCATCCTTCTTGTTCATAACCCATTCCATTGTAACTCTGCCTTGGCCATCCACTACTTTGATCTTTTATCTTTAGGGGTTGAGGCATTAATGATCCATTTGCGTCCCTAGGAATCAACTGCAACTCCCATCCCTTGTCTCAGCTGGAAGGAACCTTCATTGCTTTGCATCAGGCAGACCACAGCAACTTCTAACTCAGCGACTAAATACTCACTCTTCGGATGTCTATGGCTTTAGCTAGTCCTTCTTCCTTAATAAATTTAAACTAGAACCAAATCTACAGTCACACTTTGTTTTATACATTTTACATTATGAAAGATATGTATACTTATTGACAAATTTTCAGTAATGCATGTATGAACTAAAATTGGAAAGATCCCCTTTTATCCCTCAATCCCTATCCCAGAGGTTAATGTTTTGGTGATTTTGTATGTATACTTATAATTTTATATGTACTATATATTCACGAAATTCAATCAGATCGTTGAAAATTCCTGAGAAGTCAATGTTGAATCCCGATAATATCAGATACTGTAGACCACAGCACAATAAGGAGAGGTGAAAAAGTTCTTGGCATGGTTTTTGAAGACTCCTACTGGTGGATGGCAAAGCATACTTTGGATTAGTTGTCTTCACGTTAATAAGGTACTAGTTAAGACATATATGTGGCACATCTATACTCTAGAATGCTGTACTGTAACAGCTTAGATCTCAGAATCACCATTCTTAGTTTCCCTGGCAATTCCCAGGTTGCAGCAGAAGTCAAACATTCATGTAAGGTTAAGAGATATCTTGGTGAAATTAAAAGACCAACGTCTTTGACATTTTCTGGATATCTATGCACACTGCTGCTTGCTTCACGCTTGCCTGCTCACGGAAACAAGAACTTTAGTCCAGTTGATCAACTTAGTCAAGTGAAAGCTGTTATTAGAAGAGCTTCAGGTGCAACCAAGAAAAATAACATACACACATGATAGGTTCATAGCTTAAGGGTTAACCTTGACAGTTTGGATGAAGAGCTGAGGGTCAAGGATTTACAGAATGTATATGATCTTTATATATACTCCTTTATCCAGCGCACCTCCAGCCTTGCACCACTGTATTATTTTATCATGGTGGTTCATAAGCTACTATGCTCCTTGGGTCTTCAGTGAAGAAGCAGTGCAAAGGCAGAGGCCAGGCATTTGGCCTGTGATAAGGACAATGGAAACCCTAGGAATAAGAGAAAACCAAAAAGCTAGTGGAATCCAGAAATTTAACTCCCTAATGTATTTCTCAAAACCAGGGCCAAGACACTCAGATTTTTAACAGGCTTACAAGGATTCACTCATTCATCCTTTGTCTTATTTTACCCAAGGCAGTTAAGAATCTCAGCTTTTCAATTTAAAAATTCCTGCAAAATGAGAAGTGTTTCTTGGGGGAAATGACATTCATCTTTCTTCAAACTGGATAAGCACCAGGCACATCAGTGAGGTTGTATGTAGGGTTTGTAGAAAGGAAGACATTATAAAATTCACTGGTTTAAGAAATGTGATGCCTTATTCTAGGAGGTTCAGGCCTAAATATCACTGTAGTTGGCAGCCTATAATGCATAGACTTACGGAATGGCAGATGTGCAAAGGCCCAAAAGTCACATAGTCAACCCCTCTAATTTTACAGTAGTTCAGGAAACTTCAAGGCATATCTCATTATTTCTATCTCATGAGACAATGGACATGTCATTTATCTTTTTCTTTAGCTCTCATTGGCTTATCAGAGGTCACGTAGCTTTGGTAATAGGACTGGTTATCTTTCCTTGCAGTTCTCATGTCTCCAGTCCTCTATGGGCTTCCTATTTATCTTATTACCTAGCTCTACCATGTGACAAAACTACCTTTAAATAGTCTAGGACATTGAGATGGGCAACGACCATGATCAATAAAAACCCTGAGCAACTTTATTTTCTTTTTTTGGCTTTCCTGGTTTTTCAAAATTATTTTTATTAGTGCATATTAGTTATACAGATTAATTTGCTACATTCTGACAGATTGGAACACGCATATATCATAGATGGTTTCCACCCCCATGACACATCCTACCCTTGTTCCCTTTCTCTTCTTTAATGGTTCTCCTTCTATTTTCATGTCATCTCTGTCTCTCTTTTTTCAGATTTCACATATGACAGAAAAATATGGTATTTGCCTTTTTAAAAATTGTTTAAATCATATAAATTTAAGGTATCCACAATGATGTTCTGATATATTTGAGCAACTTTATAACTTTTTCCACCCCACTGTAAAATTCCTTTGGAGTGTCCCCGGTGGAGCAAATTATTTACTTCACTCTTGACAATGGCCAGGCAGATGAGGTTGAAGAGTGTCTAAGATTCATGTCATGAAGTAATTAGCTTATTAATAATGTTGTGGATACATACTATTAGCAATCATGCATGCTATGTGTGCCTCCCCCTAGGCACCCCATTAAACATTTGATAGATCAGTGATTAACATTAACATCATCAATATCCGATACTGGCTGTGTTCCTTATATCTGATGATTTACCTTTTAGGGCAAGAAACAGTTGAGAAAATAAGGAGCAACTAGAGATAATGAGGCCCGGAAAGGGGGAAGATACATTGCAGGAAATAACATGGATAGCTTACTCCAGTGCTTGTCAGAATTTAGCATTTTATGGAGGTGTAAAGATCATTTAACTTGGGAGTGGAATAGGATGGACAGCTTTTATTTTGTGGAACAAACAAAAGAATAATTCTACAAGTGGAAATTTTCATCATTTCATTTCGAAGTGACATTTTAACCCTCTGGAGGCATACCAGAAAAGACTTACAGTGAATTTAATTTGATTTTCAAAAATCTCTCTGTATTGTCCAAGTTAACCTATTTTTTGGCATAGAACATGGTTGCAGATCAGAACTTGTATATAATTTTGGCTTCCAGAAAGCTCCGTTCTTCACGACAGCTGACATCTCAGCTTTATGGAGGCATCTTCAGTCTTGTCTGGGTGACACTGGTAAGTTTTCTAGAAGAACAGCCAGATATGAGAACACAGTTTAGGAAGGTTCTGGACTAAAAAGGTGAGGAGGTGGAAAAGATGGTTCTTCTTCTGAGGCAAAGGGATATGCTAAAATCAGGAGTGCCCTATGAGTAGAAAAAAACTTGTACAGCTGCTGGATAGAACAAGGTAGCATTAGTAGACTTATCAATTATCTATTCCTCCAAATGTGCACACACACTTAGGACACCCTTTCTTTTCTTAATACCAGCAGCCTTCATTTTGTACTGACAGAGTGAAAAGAGCTTTGTGCTTAGAGTCCGAGCACTCAAGTTCCAGTCCTAGATATGACACTAGCTAGCTATGTGGTCTCTGGCAATTTTCTTCCCCCCTCCGAGCCTTGGTTTCCTCAGTAGTATAACGAAGGAGTTAGATTAGACAGGTTCATACAGGTTTGTACACTTCTGACAACATCTCCATATGACTAAACCCCCTCTCGCAAGCTGGCCTTAGTTCATTCCCTGGCTGCTGCTTCATTTAAGGTTGATGGAGGTTTCTTTTCTGGTCTCTTCTAGATTAGTAACACAGTCTTCCTTATGCTGTTCTTCCTCTTCCCATGCCCCATTATGAGTTCAGCAAGGTCAGCTCAAGATTGCATTTCCCCCACATTTGTGTGTTATACTACCAAAAGAAGGTCTTATATTGGGATCTGTTAGCCGAGAACCCAAGGTCACTTCATTAATTGTCCATGGCTCTAGTTACATTCTATTTTTTGAATAGACCAATTTATCCATTTCATATAGAAAAGATTTACTTTGGTTCAGATACGCTGAGTGAATATTGCTTCAGTGTGTGGGCTGTTTTGAGGCCAAATTGCTGTCTTCCATTAGATATTCCGGGAGCTGTGCTACCAAGACAAAGAGGAGATGAGAGAAGGGGGAGTTCAGAGATTGAAGAGTTCAAACAGAGGAAGGGAAAAACAGCTAAAGGAGAAGTGCTCCCGCTTTCAAATATTCCTTTCCTCTTACTCTGTATCCTCAAAGACGCATCATAGACCACACAGAAGTGACATCACAGCCCAACTTTGTCATCTGTTAACTGCATCAGCATGAGCAATTTCCTTGACATCTCTGACCTTCAGGTTTTTATGCAGATGAGGTAGGACTATACATACAAAATAATTAGCATATAGAAAACATTTAATAAATAGTTACTGCAATTCCCTAAAGCAGCTCTGTGAGGCTCTCTATGGTTATATAATAAAGTACTTACTGTTTTGTTGGGCAGAAAAGTGTCATTGCCCCAAGTAGACATGCCCATCAGAAAATAAGCTAGTGTCTCCAGAAGGGTGAAATATATACATTTGGACTGACAGTGACAGTCAGGCTGCCATTATGAGCCCTTATATCAGGGATCTGGTCACTGTAAGATACTCCAGGCCTCACTGGAAAACCTGTAGGAGTTAGGCACAAGGCTTCTGGGACTACCTTGGGGACAGTGAATCTTCATGAGGCAAAGTGTCCCCTGTGGTGTCTCTTTTCCACCTGTGTCTGACATATGGTATTTCTTTCTAATCCTGAAAGTACTGCAAGAGACACATTAATCTTTATTTTACCATTAGAAAAAAGGGCACAGATTAGTTTCACATGCCACTGTGGCCTGGAGTATGCTCTGCTCCATGCTCTAATTAGTTTAGTTCTGGGGTAATGTTCGTGTCTGCTGCTATCCAGTTATAGCCATCCTCTCTAGAGTGTGGCTTGGAAGGCAACATGTCCCTCGAGGGACTGACACCAAGATGATGAAGGAGGCATAGACAGACACGCTCTGAGAGAGACACTGTTGTGTTTTGCAAAATCCTGTTATTTCCTCTTTCTGGGCTCACGAAAAGATTGTATTTGTTCTTGCCAATGGAATGTCGAAAAAATAATGTAAGTTATTCCCTAGCCTGACCCTTAAACTATCTACAGGAATCTTTTGCTTTCTCATCACTGCTACAGTGATGGTGCCATCACAGAATAGAAAGATCCTAGATTTCTGAATTGCCCAAGATGGAAAAGAGCCCCGATGACCTTCATCAGATTTTATGCATCTATAAAATAAACTTTAGTTGTGCCAGGTTATTGAGATCTAGGAGTCCATTTGTTATTGTATAATAGCAAATCTTATTGTGGCTAATGCAGATATTAGTCATATATAGTTAGAAATGTATGCATACGCTGAAGAGAAAGGTGGCAGAGAGGGTAGTTTGGAAGATAAGGGTTGAGGGAAGAAATGAACAATGAAACAGATAGGAGGAGCAGAGGTTGGGAAGCCAGTGCAGGGCCTTATGGAATAGATGTCTGAACACCTGCAGATGCTTGCCACTGTATGCTTCCTGTTGAGGTTAGACTAGCCTCGTCTTTAGCTCTCACTTAAGTGGCTTCCCTATTTAGAAGAACAAAGCAATGTCAGGAGAGAACCATTTCAGTTTCTTAGTTTGGGCTCATAGATTAGATTCCTCCTGGTTGAGCAGATGCTAATATTCAGTAAGCCTAGAAATAGAGGCAGTTTTGCAGATCACCTAGTATGCTTTTCATCAGATCTTTCCTAGTGGAAAGGAACGTTCCTGTTTTCTATTTTAAGAATAGGTAAAAAGAAGTCTCTACTTGCAGTATGATCTGGCCCATCCAGGTTCCTCTCCTGATCAGAGGCACCAAATGTCTCTGTCTTGTGCACATGGGATGGACATCTAGTCCCCAAACTGCCAAAGAGTCACTGTGGAGCTGCTCTCCATGTCTTCTTCTAAGTTTGAGACCTCGCTTGCCCGCAACATCTTGACTGTCCCTTAATGTTTCCCTAAAGCCTGTATGCTGCATTTAAGAGCACTTCCTCTTGTGCGTCTGTCAGGAAAAATGGGGAATTCCTATTATCCATCCTGGCTAACTGCCTCTACCCAGATCTGACTCTTCTCTAACATGCTAATCTGATTGACTTTCATTAATCTAAGAATTCTTCCCTTTTTGGAAAGCCTCCCATGTTGTGTAGTCCAGGCTCGACAGCAGTGTTTTGCTTCCAATCTCTAAGGAAGTCATTGAACATTTTAAAACTTCTTGATGAAGTCTTAAGAGGAAGCGAGTTCTCAGCTAGGTTGGGCCACCCGCAGTCTCCCAGGGGACTGTACAGTGGCTTGAGGAAAACCTCATCCTGGCCTGTTACAGCAGTGCTGCCTTGCCAAAGTACACGGGGCCAGCCACTGCGCTGTGCTGTGCTGAGCCAGAGGAAGGGAGGGCAGAGTGCAGAAAACGACAGGGTTTCCCTGACCTAACAAGTCAGACCTGGCCAGACCTCAAGGCCAGTCAGCTCTGTGCCAGGTAGGAGTCTCTGCAGCCAAGTTAGCACTGTTGTTTCTGTCCTACCATGCTGAGTGCAACACAGATTTCCAGGAACTTCTTTCAGTTGCTGATTCTAAAAAGTGTTGGAAAGAAATATAGAAAGCATGAAAGAAGGAAGGAGGGGGAAGGAAAGGAATGAAGGAGGGAGAAAAGGTTGAGAAGAGAAGTAAAAGGGAGCAAAATTTGTTTCTGAGTGTTCCTGGGCCATGGCAATAAGCCCTGTTGTGATCGTATTTGCATGCATGTAGTTAGACAACCAGAATACGTGTGCCTGATAAATTCAGAGCACTGGGATTATGCCAGGAATTTAAGAACTAGGAGGGCTTCTCCGCCCTAGTGTGCCTTATCCTGTTGTCTAAACATACTCAAAAGGACTTGAGGACAGCTCCAAGAAAGCAGAGCAGATGTGAAGCAATACAGAAGAGAGAGATTTACAGACATGCTTAGATAATTTCCCTCATGCAAATCTGTGCCCCAACACAGAGCCGCATGTTGGATTTCTTAAATCTCCACTGTGTTCCCTATTAGACAAACGTGCTATCTGTCTTAATCTCATGGTCAACTATGGCAGCTTTTTGGAGTTCTGATAATTTTATTAGATTTTATTAGCACCAGCCACCAAGCACCCATTATGCTCAGTACAGTAGGGGAGATATGAAGGATAGCATACGGAACCATGTTGATTTTAGCATCACCAAAAAGGGTGTAGTAGACACACTATTAATGGACAGAGAGGAAATAAACACATTCTCTGAAGATCTGAGAGCAGGAGGGCAGGGGCAGACTTTTTTCCTAGATTTCTATTAACTACTAAATTCTGTAATTAGTACTGTCATTTAAAAACCACCTTATTTAGAAAAAAAATCTGACTCCTTTGATCTTAGGCCCTCAGAAATATGTGGTTTTATCATTCGTCTTCTCTGTGGTGTTTAGTTTGGGGAACACACACACTCTCTTTCCCTCCGTGTGTGTGTGTGTGTGTGTGTGTGTGTGTGTGTGTGTGTGTGTGGTGTGTCTGTAGGGGGTTTCCAAAGGGAAAAAAAAAGATACCTAAAGAGATATAGAAATTCATCGAAAGGCAATCCTCTCATTCCTGCACCCTGCCCACCCAAACTCACCAAGGTAGTCTCAAACTCCAGGCATTCCTAACTCCAGCGTACCCACTAACTCAGCTTGAATTGACTCCTAAAATTGCCTTTCGCTTCCCTAAGCAGCAATACATTTCAAGAAAGACATCGGGGTTGAAAAATGTGTCTGAAACAGGCAGGGGGCACAACAGCTTATGTGAAAGAGACGAGGGAAATGAGAGTCAGGGTTCATGTCTCCTTTCACAAAGTTGCTTTCCCTCTGGACTTCTCAGAGGGAGGACTTTTAGGTGACAAAGCTCAAGGCAAGGAAGGATTTTGAGAAACAACTTAAACCACTTCAGAGAGATGCCACAGCATCCTGATTTAAACGATTTATTGAAAAACTTCCTTAATTATCATTTGTAATTGCTCCCTTTTGTCTGACTCCTATTCATTCTGCTTCTATAAGCTCATTACTTCTTGGTGTGCAGGAAACATTTGTCGTGGAGTGGGCAGTCTTGTATGCGGCACTATGGGGTGTACAAAGGAAGAAAAGACAGGTTCAAACCTCTAAGATCTGGTCACCTTCTCTGATAATGCTTCATCGAGAACCTAAATACAGTATAAAAACCTGAGAGCCCCAGCCTGAGGGAAGGACATAACACAGGTTCCTGGGCTAGACAGGCCAGGCAAATAAAAGCAAGCAAGAAAATTTCACTGAGGTGTGTGACTCTTGCCTTGAAGGTATCCAGAATCATTTGTGCCCTAGCTATTTTAGAGCATACCTGCAGAAATACTTGAATCAGAGCACTTCTTAATTTCCTGCAAGCTTTAGAGATTCATGGCACAACCAAAGAAAACCCAAACTAGACACCAGTTTTTTTCCCAGCTTGTATGTAGAGAGGTTACTTCCAGTTCTCAGCACCTAGCCTGGGACTCCTTTTCTGCCAGTGCTCTGTGTCTTAGAGGAAAAACTGATTCCTCTTTGATTGATGGGTCCTGTGTTTCCACATGGCAGCTAGTCTATTCCATGTAGCAGTTAGTCTATTATTATTATATCATCCTATTGGTGGTGGGATTAGGATGTGTTACTGACATTTGAGAGAATGGGATGACAGAGGCATTAGTCTGTCCAATAGCATCAAGGCTGGGTTACTTTTGAAAAAAGAAAAGAACACACAAATATATAGGCGAACACAGAGATCAGACATGGACATACTTCTATAAGGTTTTTGGCTTTTCCAATCTCCCCTTCCTATTCCACCCACCAGATCTTCATATACCCATAAACATCCACCACATCAAAGCTTGGCCTCCTACGTATACCCAAATAAAATCTATAGGACTCAAATCTAGTTAGCATGCACCAGGATTAATCAAATTAGAATCTTCTTAACTCTTCCCTTTCCACAGATGTTCCTGCAGGCAAGGCAATCCCTGAATTAAATGGGCACAGGGATTACATTCCTCCTCTTAATGTCTTTCTCCTTGCCTTGTGTCCAACTTGTCTGGCATCACTACCACACCGCGCAAAAGTATTCACCTATCTTGAGCATGCCTCATCTCTGGCAGCTTCTCCAGGGGCTGGCCATTCATGCAGTTACTGTCTCTGCACTTCACTGTGTAGGTCAGAGAGGCAACTGTGATGGAAAATGTTCAGCAAGAGTTGAGAGGATCTGATTTTTTATTCTGTTCCCTGTCCAAATTCTCCTCTGTAATCACTCAACTTCAAGTCTGTTATGGTTTGTGTCTAGATGTCCCCCCAAAGTCTCATGTGGTAAGAGATAGCTGGATCTAGAGTGTGTGATTACTAAATTGATCCATTGATGGTTTGGCATCGTTCTGCTGGGATCAAGAATGTGAGACTGAGATTGGGGGTGGGAGTGCGGGCCGCCCTGGGGGCAGGTAGCCTAGATAAAAGATACAGGAAGAAGCTAACTAGCTGCTTGTTTGCATTGCTTATTTGCATACATTCCTTGCAATTCCTTACTTTACTTTGCGGCCGGTCAGCTGCCGGTCTGCCACGCCGCCCCGCCTCAGACCCAGCAGACTATAGACTGAAACCTCTGCAGACTGTGAGCTAATAAACCTTTCTTCCCCTAACTTTGGGTGTCGGGTATTCTGTCCCAACAACGAGAGAAAAGTAACTAAAACAAAGTCCTTAACAAAGTGAGGCATTATGGAATATGCAAGGATGGAGGAGATAGGTTCTGATCTCAAGAATTTCATAATGTAGCAGAGGAGGAAGAAGCTAACCCACACACTGAAGATGAAAAAATGGAAGATAATAGCGAAAAGAGGTATTCAGGTCCGAGTGAAGAGCTAAGAGGCTGCAGAGGTATCTCGGTGAGCTAGGAGTTGATCTAGTGTCCAGTGAATCTCATTGTGGAGCCACATTTTGGGACAGGCTGGCAGTCAGCTCTGTCTGGATGTGCTGGGGTTTGGAGCTGGGACAGAGGGGAAGTGGGGGGAAGCTACAACCTAGTATTCTTTTAACTACAGTCCTCCTGTGGTTCTCTTCCCCAGCTTAGCCTTCTGTACTTCTACAGACTCCTCCAGGTGTTGCCTCCTTGAGCTTAAAATTTTAGTCAAGCAGCAGCTGGAAGCCAGGCATTGGCTGCTGGAAGAATATTGGCTGGATTTCAAGTTGCTTTCAAACCTTCACAGGGGGAAATCTGCTTTGCTCTTGCTCATTCTAATCAAGACCATGTGCTCTGCATCCCATAGAAACATAATTGGCAGAATACTTTCTCTAATAGTTTATCTTGAAGATTCAATAACAAATACAAACTTGGGTTTTTGTGAGTGAGCATTGCCTGAGCTCAAAAGCAGTGCTCCTGGGTTCCCAAGGGGATTGCTTGTCCTCAGAAGAGAGAAGCTGCTGGGCCTGTGGAAATGGCCAAAAATTCTGACATTTCTCTCATTACCCCCTCCCCTGAAAAACACAAGAGTTTCTTAGTCAATAGCAAGAGGAAAGTAGCGTGGGAACTGTGACCTACTTCAAAAAGCCTTTCTGCAAACAACTGCTGGCTAGAGAAAAGAAATCAACGTGCTGGGAAGCCAGGGACCTGGGTTCTAACCCTAGCAGGGCCATTGTGTGATCTCCAAGCAGGCCATTCCTTCTCGTGTTTGTCCCTCACACCTGCCCCAAATCCCAATTTTTGAAATGATGGAATAGTTTCTTCTCTAAGGGCTTTGGCAGTTCTGAAATTCTGTGGTCCAAAGTTCAGCTCTTAAAATAAAAGCCAGTACAGTATTTGAGGAAAGCAGCCTGGGTTTGAGCTCACTCTAGGGATAACTTCATACACAAAAGTGGTGAATGTTGCCTCTTTTGGTTGATTTGGTATACCTTTTCTTGCCTAAAATTATTTCTTCATGAATATGTCAAGATCCTATACTAGTCTGGTCTCTTTTCCTTTGTGTTAATTACAGGCCTGATACCCACTTTTAAAATGCAGATAGCCTGTGTAACTCCTTAATATGAATACACTAAAGAGACAGTCTTCTCATTAACTGGAGAACAGGGAAGTAGGGAGAAAGAGGTGACGGGGGTAGCAGGGTGGATCCGTAAAAGTGTTTGTTAATGAAACATTTTGCTGCCATTTTGTTCAGGGACACTCCTGAATCTTCTACAGTCTCATTGTTGCTTTGTTTTCCAGAGTGAGTAGGGAAATAAAAGGTTTTTATTTTCTACTTATAACCTATTTGGAAAGTCAGTTTTCAATTGGCTGATCCCCAGTTGGGTTTGTCTAGGAAGAAGTACCAAGTCATAGGCCATTCCTGCTGACATCGAGTAGCACTGTATATATGTCCTCTGTGAATGATTTTTAGAGATAAAGAACCCAGTCCTTTGATTTTCTATAATTCTGCTCATATTTCTCTTGTTTAGGCCCCTTTGTCATCATGAAGTATCCATTAGCTGAAGTTTCTCATACTGTGATTTATAGGAAACATAGTGTCTGATTCTAGTTTACCTCCTACCCAGCCTGTAACATCAGACAGTAGTCATTAATCTCTGTTTACACGGGGTCATGAACTGTGTAAGAAAACTGGTCTTAATGGCTCATAGTCACACTGAGAAAGGAGAGTGGGAGAGAGAGGTAGGTGGAGAGAAGTAGAGTAGGGAAAGGAATAGAGAAAAAATGTGTTTTTTAAAAAAGATTAAAAACTATTTCTGTGTTTGACCACCTTGCTGCCTAGACTTGGCTCTGCATGCTTTTGGCTGTTTGCTAAAATCAAATCCCTCTCCAAAGGACAAAGATGTATCACAACTGAGGATATTCAAAAGAATGAGATGTATGCTCTGAATTCAGTTACTAAAGAGGAGTCCCAAGAAATGTTTCGAGCAAGAGCAACATCATTGCAATAAAAGTACAGAAATTTAGCCCCCGCCAGATGCTAGTCAGAATGGACACCACTCCTTCCATGTGCACATCTTAATATGGTTGGGAAAAAGCAGCAGTCACATTACATCATAGTCACACTTCAAATTATTGCCCATTTCCTCTGCTTTCATTCTCAATGGGAATTGGCAACAGCTGGTTGCCAAGTTTTGTAGCGAGTGACTGCAAGCCATGTGGGATTTTTATCCTGGCTTGTTCTGTATCTATGGCTCTTAGTTTCCCTTTACTGTACATGTAATAAAACAGTATCATAGGAAATAGGCACTTGTATAGTGCTTTATATTCTTCAAGGTAGTTTCACAGATGGTAAAATTTCAAAGTAGATTATCTAGGTGGTGATAATTTCCTGGAGCTAAGGAACCTCATCTTATTTATTTTTGAATAATTAGATTCTAGAATAATGCTTCACCCATAACATTCTATAAATGCTTAATGGAATGGAATAGTAGTCCTCTCAGTTTGTCCTTGAAACATCTTGCTAAAGAACACAGGTATAATTCAAACTAATTTTCTTATTTTCCAAGGGCCCTGAATACAGAGTACAAAGTATAAGAGTGGAAGCAGCCTACTGTAAGGCTTAGTGACATGGGCTTTGGAAATAGTTCTGGATTCCAATTTGGACTTTACCACTAATTAGCATTTGCTTAAGTCAAGTCAATTACTAAACTTTAGTTTTCTTAACTGAGAAACTATGGCAAATGAAGATAACAATAGCCCCTACTTTCCAGGTCTGTGTAAGGATGAAATGTGATCTTCTTGTAAGGCACTGAGCACAAGGGAGATGTAATAAGCACCCGTCAAAAGTAGCTACTATTATTTGATAAACTGTTTAGCTTATACTAATAGCTAGTGGCAGAACCCAAGCTAGATTCCAGGGCTGTTAAGTTCTTTGCATATGATTGGATCAAATTGATTGTGGGATAAAGAGATCTAGACACTGTAGACTTGGACAGAAAGTGGAAGTGGAAGCTGCTGAATGCTCTTTGTGCTCTGTTAAACATGGGATATTCTGCAATGAATGTTCAAGACCATATGATCCAATCTTTGTATCTAATAGAAATAGCATCCCAGGATTGAAGGAGATCCTTTTGTAATTTCTCTCAAGCATGGAAGCCAGACCCTCTTTCAGCCCTTAACCTCTCTGAGAATGGGCTCATCTTATATACATACACTTGTATACATCCACTTTTATCTATCTATCTATCTATCTATCTATCTATCTATCTATCTCCTATCTATGTATCTATCATCTATTATCTCTCTTTCTCTCTCTATCTGAGACAACCTCCCCCAAACAGTGGCCACTGATTACAGAATGAAATCTGAGGTAGAATCTCTTGCTCTCCAACTTCTAATCCCTTAGAAAAGAGTGAAAGAGAGGCCCATGTTGGCCTGTTTCCTGATTTCAGGAACATAAATCCAGTCAACTGAAATGTCTCTCATTTATACTGGTTACCCAAGACCCTTCAAGGCTTTACACAGGAAATCATTAAAATTCCTTATATTCTTCCCAAGCAGAGATATACTCAGTCAAGTGTCTCCCTTCTTCCTTCTATTCAGAGAAGATCTAGGTATCTAGAAGCCTTTGGTCCAAGAAAGACATCTTCTACCTATTTGGAGACTTACAGATTTTTCATTTGGGAGCCTTGAGGGATAGTTTCAGTGAAATACCCAAGAATTCTTCATGGATTGAGACGTGGTCACTTATCTCTGACATTGTACCTGAGACATCAACTATTTTGCCTTTCCAGTGCCTACTTGACTGTTTTTTTCCCCCATCTTATAGTCATAAGCGAAAAAACACAGCGCCTAGTCAGGTGAGAAATGCAGCCGTAGAAAGACACAAGCCCTTCAATGTTCAATGATTGGAAGACCAAAGGACAAGAGCTCCATTTTCATTTGGCCCTTTGAAACTCAATGCCTGAAACATCCTGTTCTTTTGCCACATCTGCTTCTATATCATACAGCTGGAGCTGCTCCAGAAGGGCAGAAGGATATATTAAAAAAAGACCCATTTTAAACTTCACATGTGGCTTGTCATCACCTTACAAGGAGAGTATAAGCTAAAGCTTAGCATTTTTTTCGTTCCTTCTTTCCTAATTAACAACATATGATCTCTACCCCTTCTCTCAGTCTCTGCTCAGGAGTTTCCCCTTTTTAATGGTGCTAAAAATAAAATTCAAGGCAGTATAAGCTCATGGTTACCTAATTTTGTATTCTTCCCTAAGTAGAGTCTCAGATCACACTTTCTATGTGCTAAACTGCTTCCTGCTTAACAAATTTCCAGCTTTATCCTAAAAAGACAAGTACAATAGCACTTCAGGTCCTATGTTTGCTTGAGTCTGACAAATGGTCCTTGATCCAAGCCCTTACACTGAATATAGAAAGCAAGAAAGCAAGGATGCAATCATAGAGCCAGCTTTTCCCAGAGTTGGGAGTTTTGACCTCATCAGCCAAACTTTTATATTCTGTTTCCTAAGCTTCCAACACTCCTACTTATTCCTTTCTTGTTGTAGCTGTATGTTTTAAAAGGGCATTTTCCCTAATGCCTTAAAAGAGAATGAGGGAGTCATACTTAATCAAAAAGAGTGGATCTCAAAGACATAATTCAACGATGAGTTATGTGGGCAATTAAGGATTGTCTTCATGACTCATAGTGCACATGGCCAGGGTGACTAACTCCAAAACATCTATGTGAGACCCATATTTCCTTAGTTTCTCATCTTATACTCATAGAGTCCCCTAAACTCCATCTTGGGAAGCAGTTTCTGTGTTTAGCTACAAACCTTCCACAGAGCCAATGCCTGGTGAGGGGCTGAGGAACAGTTATAGTTAGAATTGTTCTTAATGGATGCACAAATAGAGCTGTTCTTAATGGAGGCAGAAATAAAAGCCCAGGAAGAAATATTGGCTCAAGGGCTTCTGACATCAAGACCACCATTGGAGTTCATAGGAAACTCCTTGCTTCTATATACATACATACATAACAAAGAGCCTGCCCTATCATTCAGAGGGCCAACAGGGCAATTATCCTCCCTCTGTCTGAATGGGCCAGTTGTCTCCATTGTGTGGATTAGAGCATCCGGGGTTTGTATCTTGTGCCATATTTCATTGTCTCCTAGGTTAATAGGTGACACAAAGGTGTCACAGCCACAGGATTGCTAGTGGCTACACACATATATGTACCACAAGTTTTAACCTCTATGAGTAGGTCAGTAGAGGAAAAAATAATAGCACAAATTAACATAGAGAAGAAATCCTCATAGAGGTTATTTTCTCTGCCTGTAATGTTGAGCCCCACCTTTCATACTACCTCTAGTAAGAATGTCCTAACCTAAATCACGACTTCCCCCAACTGTCTATTCTCTAGTAAAATGATGTGTACATAGTGGACATTCAGTACATGTTACGTGTTTGTTGAATAAGCAAGTGAAGTAGTTACCAGTTATTACCATCTACTGATTAATTCATGTATAAGTTTATTCTAACATGACAATTTAAACTTATCCCTCATTTGCAGTAACTATTCTAAGAGAGAGAGGAAATAAAAAATTAGAACTCAGAGTAGTTGCAAGAAAAGAGCATGGGTGGGAGTTCTTGTATTTTGAGGTGCAAACCATAAGGCAGGAAGGGCAATGGACACACAACAGAAAGAAAAGATTATGAAAAGGAAGGACAAGGGAAAACCGTGCTATTCTTACAACCTGTCGATATCCAGTACTTTAGTGTATATTTTTCTCTAGTTGGCCTGATCTAGAATGACTTATATTTTATCTTCTGCTATAGTTTGTATTTCCAGTGTTCCCCAAAGGCCATGTATTAAATGTTAGCTCCCTGTGTTTGTCAAATTTCTGTCACTGTTACCAACTTAAGAAAAACAACTTCATGGAGGGAGGATTTATTTTGGATCATGATTTCCAAGGTTCCAGTCTGTGGTTGGCTTGTTCCATTATTGCGGGCCTGAGGTGAGTCAGAACACAATGGTAGAAGGATGTGGGGAGGCAAAACTGCTCACCTAATGGAAACCAGGAAACAGAGAACAGGGAAAGAGCCAAAGAAAAGATACACCTTTCAGAGGCACGCGCCTAGTGATCCACTTCATCCAATTAGCCCCTCCCCTTTGAAATAGCACATTCAGCTATGAACTCATCAACGGGCTAATCCATTGATGAGGTTAGTGGTTCAATGATCAAATCGTCTCTCTTGGAGTCTATTAATCTAAGTTTATTGACAAGATTAACTGTCTCAGTCCCCACTGTAGGGAAAGTGGCAGGAACTTTTAAGAGGTAGGGCCTGGTGGAAAGACTTTGAGTCATTGGGGGCATGTACTTGAAGGTGACTGTGGAACCCTGGTCCCTTCCCTTTTCTCTCTTTTGTTTCTCCACTATAATTTGAGTGGATTTGCTCCACAAGTTCCTGCCGTGAGATACTGCCTTGCCCAAAGCAACAGGGCCAACTCACTATGAACTGAAACCTCCAAAACTTTGAGCCAAAATAAACGTTTTCTCTTTATAAGCTGATCATGTTAGATATTTATTATAGTAATAAAAAGCTAAATAATGCACCTTCTATTTTATTATTAACTATCTTTTAAATTATTAAAGCAATAAAAAAACCAAGCCATGATTTTAAATAAAACAACTAAAAACAATACTCTGAAGAATGGTATAAAGTGAAAGAAATCCCCAATCCGTATTCCAAACTTCAGGCCCTCTTGCTTAGAAGTGATTGCTTCCTTCTGTGTATACTTATATGTCTTTTGTTCTTCTGGCCAGAATAAGATCATACCATACACACTGTGATAGTTAATTTTATGTGCCGATTTGACTGGCCCACTGGGTGTCATGATGCTTTACGAAACATTATTTCAGGTATTCTTGTAAAGATAGGTTATGGTTTATATCTAGATGTTGTTTTAAAGACTCATGTGATCATAGATGTGACCTTTGGAAGATGATTGGATTATAGAGAAATTACAGCTGACTTGCTGTTAGGAGGAGAGTCCTGGTTAGAAGAGGCTGACGACTGTGGGTGTGATTTTGCAAATTATATTGCCCCCCGCCCAGCTCCTCCCTTGACTCCCTCTTCTTCCTGTCTGACACGCCCTGAGCAACTGTCCCCAGCCATGCCCCTCTGCCATGGTTTCTGCTTTGGAGCCAGACAATTATGGATTGAAACCTCTACAAACTATGAACTGAACTGTGTGCTTACATTCCTTTCTTGTGTGCTAGGTCATTCTTATCACCTCTCTTGTCTTTCTCTTTTGTCAGGAGCTTCCTACTATATTGTACAATGTGCATCTAGCAGGAAAATAAGATATCAATAAAATAAAAATATCAAACATGTAATGAATGCTTAGAATAGACATCAACACTTTCACATCAGCTGTGTACTTGCTTACAAAACCCAAAATATAACAATAGAAATAAATTCCTGTGTGAAATACAATGTAAATACAATCTTTGCTTCAACTGCCACCCCAAAGGCAGTCATCAAACATGAAAACTACTGCACACATTTTACTTACACTGATAGCATGTACATTTGTTTTCCTCTTCTTTTTTTGTAGGGTGCAGTCGACACCTTGTTATTTCTTCTGTTGTCATAGTGGGTCTTTGTGATGCTGGGCCTACCTCTTCACCTCTCAGCTCACCAGTGTGCTCCATGATGTTTTTGTGTGTAGTTTTCTTAGGCACTTGTTATTTTCTTTGTAAACTGTCTAGCCATTTATCCCACACATGTTTAGGATTGAGTAAAACACAATCACTGGCCAACACTTTGTGTTTTGAGTGAAATCGTAATTGCTGCATAATTCATCAACTACATCTATTATGCCTTTGGTTTTGTTGTAGAAAGTTACAATCTCAGGCTTCAGTTTTGTGGAAGTTTCCCTGTCATAATGTCCATCATGGTGCAATGTTGACATGTTGACAACAGCAGTACCAGTTTCTTTTTCTTTGCCATACAGGAGGCCAATTTTTTATCTTCATGCAATCAAAAAATTGTACTATACTATTCTCTGTTTTGAAATTGCAAACATTTCGTTTTAAATTTCAGCTTTGTTCTTGCATACAGTTCCTACAGTGATCAACTTGTGCTGTATTAGCAAATGTAACATCAATTGGAAACTGGAAAACCAATTGTTGAATGTCATATCCGATTAGTTTGGGAGATGGGAGCAACAAGTATTTTCACAACATCATTTGTTTTATTACTATACGAGTAAGGGACTGGTGGCTGAGTTCCAGGATAAACCTCTAAATTGAAAGCATAGTGTCTTCATGTCTACAAGGGCATAACTTTTTCTGCCATATTTTAAAGGTTTTTTTTTTTTCATATACAGCCTAAAGCTACAGTGGCCAGAAATGCTGCTAGATGTTCATCAATAGTCATGTATTCAGTCATGTGTGAATTTCTTGAAAATTACCCATAAATTGTTCAAACAATGATCAGATAGCAGCCAGATTATCAGTTCTTTTTCTTTCTTGGTGGGTGCTTTAGTCATCAGACTTTGGGCAATTTTGAAGGAAACCAAATCTCCTCAGTGTCATTGTTATTCTACAAACCTGTAGCTCACACCCATAAGTCTTTCATATCCATAAGTCTTTTACATTCCTGCAATTTTAGCAAGATAAAGCTGTGCTAAAAGAATAGCAAACCTATGAATGCTTTCAGTTCAGCTTGTGAGGTATCATAAACACATTTTTGAGTATGGCTATCAGTGCATACAGAACATTTTATTTGGACTCTATCATTTGTGTATTTCACAACATCTTGTGGTATTTCATCTGTTGCAAACAATTTCCTATATCAAATGTCAGTGCTGGCATTCCATCCAATGGGTTTCATTCTTGCCAAGATCCTCACTATATTCTTAGATGCAGTTCTAACATTGCATTTTCTGTTTGGTCGAGTGACTATTTTGTACCATTTTGACTAGTCAAATATGTACTAACACTGCTGTTTTCTTTACCTTCTGAATCAGGATGCCATTCACTGTGTCTGTTCAAATCAGTCGATTCTTGATCCATTTCACTGTCACAGGAAATTTGGCTCACAAAGCCAACATCAAATCCTAAATGCACAACTTTTGTTGCTTTGTAGCTCCCGTGCACACCTTGCCTTCATCTGGCATATGGGTGAATGCACAGATGGGCTCCTGCTTTGCCCATGCCCAACTACTGTGAGCCATATCCACATTCCATTATGGTACAGTACACATGTACATAACAGATGAATAGTGTGGGTATATTTTACTTGCTATAATGTTCAGGTAAACAGACCCAAAACCTGTTACATAGAGTGCAATGTGGGTATAAATCACAGCTTTTTAACTTTTACACAGCTGCACACAACTTGCTGCTTGTCTTACCAAGTGTGTAAACACAAAGATTGCTTCTTGTATCCCCCAGGCACAGCAATTGAGATGCCTGGCCAGCCAATATAATGTTAAAGTAGAAATTTACAGTAGCAAAAAGTATGTGATGAGTTTTTTATTCCTATCTTATGTGTATAATGAGGATGTTATGTCACCAGCACTTCTCGAGCTTTTCAAGGAAACTGAAAGAGATGGCATGCTCCTGAATTCACTTATGCGTGCCAGGATCACCCTAATTCTAAAAGTGGATAAAGACCCAACTAAAAAAGAAAACTACAGGCCAATCTCCTTAATGAACATAGAATAAAAATCCTCAAAAAGATATTAGCAAACAGAATGCAGTGCATCAACAAAAAAAGGATCATAGAACATGACCAAGTAGGTTTCATCCCAGAGATGCAGGGTGGTTTAACATATATAAGTCAATAAATGTCATACATCACAAAAACAGAAGCAAGGTAAAAAACCACATGATCATATCAATAGATGAAGAAAAAGGCTTTTGACAAAATCCAACGCACTTCATGATAAAAACACTGAAGAAAACAGGTACAGAAGGACCATATCTGAATCTGATAAATGCTATTTATGACAAACAAACACCCATCATCATATGAGGAAAAACTAAAAGCATTCCCCCTAAAATGAGCAACAAGACAAGGATGCTCAGTATCACCATTTCTATTCAATGTGGTACATTCTTGAATCAGCCAAACCTTTGAACAAATGGATTTAATAGATATCTACACAGTGTTCCATCCAGAAATAAAATAATGCACATTCTCCTCAGCAGGATGAGGAACATTCTCCAAAAGAATACATACTAGAACATAAAACATGCTTAAGTATGTGGAAAAGTATCAAAATTATCCCATGTGTATTATCAGACCATAATTCAAAGAAAGTAAAAATATATATGGCAAAAGGAACCATAGAATTTACACAAACACATAGAAATTAAACAATGCACTGTTGAATAATCAATGGGTAACTAAAGAAATCAAGAAGAAATTTTTAGAATGAAATAGTCATGCCAGTATAACATACTAGAGCCTGCAGGACACAATAAGAGCACCTCTAAGAGGAATATTTATATTTGTGAATGTCCACATCATAAAGAGTGTGAGCCCAAATAAATAACCTAATGATGTACCACAAAGTCCTAGAAAAACAAGAACAATCCAAATTCAAACCTGGTACAAGGAAAGAAATAATAATCACAGCAGGAGTTAAAGAAATTGAGACTAAAAATCTATACAAAGAAGGAGTTGAAGGGGGGGAGGAAAAGGAGAAAAAAGAAAATGAAGATATATCATGTACAGGTACAAAGTCCCTATGATGAATGTGATCATTATGTATATCTAAAATGCACCAATAAAATTTGTTAATTTCAAAAAAAGAATCAATTAAACAAAGAGTTGGTTCTTTGAAAGAAAAAACAAAATAGACAATCCCCTATAAAACAAAGAAAAGGAAAGAAAAGACCCAAATCCATGCAATTACAAATGAAAAAGGTAAAATCACAACAGACACCACCAAAATCCAGAAGACTACTAGTAACTACTTGGAAAACTTGTACTCCAAGAAATTGAAGAATCCAGAAGTAGATAAATACCTAGATAACTATGAATAAACAAAACAGAACCAAGAATAAGTAAAAACTCTGAAAAAGGGGAAGAAATGGAAAAATGTAAATAAACCTGCTGTAAATAGGGAAGGGGAGGGTATGCAAGGGAGGGGTGGGGAAGAGGGGGGAAAACCAAGATATATCATGTACAGGTACAAATTAATCATGATGAATGTGATCATTATGTGTACAATGTACCAATATATGTTCTTGGTAAAAATTTTTTTAAAAAAGGTAATAGATACAATACATAAAAGCTCAAACTATAAAAACTCTGAATAATCCAAATTGACTTGCAATGAAATTGAAGCAGTAATAAAGAACCTACCAACTATAAAAAACCCAGAACTCAGTGGCTTCACTACTGAATTCTACAGGAACTTCAGGGAAGATCTAATTGCAATTCTTGACAAACTTCAATGAAAATGAACGAAAAGGAGTACTCTTGAAGTAATTTCTGGAAGCTAGCCTTATGCTGACTCAAAAAGCAGACAAGGAAACAATTTTTATATATATATATATATATATATATATATATATATATATATACACATATATATATATCTCAATGTTTTTAATGAACATAGACACAAAATCCTCAACAAGAGAAACAGATCCTCAAACAGAATGCAAGAAACCATCAAAAACATAATATATCATGACCAAGTAGGCTTCATCCCAGGGATGCAAGGATTCCTCAATGTATGTGAATCAATAATTGTAATACATCACATAAACAGAAGCAAGGACAAAAATCACATGATTATATCAATAGATGTAAAAAAATGCTTTTGAGAAAATCAAATGTCCATTAATGAGAAAAATCATGAAGAAACACATATAGAAGGACCTTACCTCAATCTGATTGATAAAAGCCATTTATGGCAAATCTGTTCTCAATACTATACTACATGGGAAAAGCTGAAAGTTTTCGCTCTATAATCAAGAACAAGACAAATATGTTCACTATCACCACTTCTGTTCAATATAGTACTCAAAACATTTGCATGAGCAATCATGAAACAGAAAGAATTTAGTTAGATCATTAGCTCCAGATGACATACTCTTGTATATATAAGGCCCAAAAATTCTTCCAAAAGACCTCTACAATTAATAACCAAATCCAGTAGTGTATACAAAATCAACACACAAAATCAATAACATTTGTGTGCAACAATAATAAATTCACTGAGAAAGAAATTAGAAGAACAATACCATTAGCAATAGGAACAAGAAAAATAAGATATTTAGGAAGTAACCTAGCCAAGGAAGTGAAAGAACTCTACAAGAAAAACTACAGTACTCTGAAAAAGATCAAAGATGACATTAGAAAATGGAAAGATAGTCCCTGTTCCTGGGTAGGCAAAACCAATATTGTCTAAATGTCCACACTCTCAAAACTAATATACAAATTTAATGCAATCCCAAAACATTGGAATTCCTCACAGAACTAGAAAAAACAATCCTAAAATTCATATGGAACTGAAAGAGAACCAGAATAGCAAAACCAGTTCTAGAGAACAAGAACAAAGCAGGAAGCAATTATGGACTTCAAGCTATCTTACAAAGCTACAGTGATAAAAGCAGCATGCTACTAACACAAAACAGATATGTGTATCAATGGAACAGAATAGAGGATGCAGAAACAACCCCAGGCACATTCAGCTGTCTGATGTTGAGAAAGGAGCTTCCTTAAGAAGTGGTTTTGGAAAACTGGCTATCCATATGCAGAAAACTGAAGCTGGACTCATATTTTTTTTACCATGTACTAAGTAAAATCAAAATAGATCAGAGATCTAAATTTTAAAATAGAAACATTTGATCTGATGGAATATAAAGTAAAAGTCTTGAAAACATAGCTGTAGATACTTTCTGAACACAAACCTCAGTTCCACAAGTAATAACATCAAGAAGCAAAAAATGAGATCATATAAAATCAAAATGTTTTTGTGCTGCAAAGGAGACAGAGTGATGAGACAAACTAAGGAATGGGAAAACATTTTTCAAGCTATTCCTCAGACAGAAGTCTAACATTAGAATATGTAAAGAACTCAAAAAATAATTTAACACCCCCAAATAAAAGATGCAATAAAAAATGGCAACTGAAATGAACAGACACTTCTCAGAAGAAATGCAAATAGCCAATAAATACATGAGAAAATGTCCAAAACCTCTGTCCATTAAAGAATTGCAAATTAGCACAACACTGATATTCCATGTTACTCCAGAAAGAACGGCTAATATCAAGAAATCAAAGTAACACTTGCAGGTAAAGCTGCGGGTAAAAAGGAACCCTTCTAAATTATTTGTGGGAATATAAATTAGCGTAACTATTATGGAAATAAATATGGAGATTCCTTCAAAAATAAAACTAGAAATTCCATTAGACCCAGGTACTTCTCTTCTAATATCTTCCCCAAAGGGTCAAAGACATCATATTACATTGATACATGCATGCCCATGTTTATAGCAGCACGATTTATACTAGCTAAAACTTGGAAGTGACCTGTATGTCCATTGACAATTGAATGAATAAAGAAAATGTTATATTTATACACAACAGAGTACTACTTTGCCATAAAGAAGGAAAAATGAGTTATTTTAGGAATATGGTTGCACCTTGAGACCATAATATTAAGTGAAATAAATCAGACACACAAGTTTAAATATCACATGGTTTCCTGTATATGAGGAATACACAAAGTAAGTGAATTAAAGAGTGAAATAAAACATAGGGTTATAGGAAATATGGAGGTAGATCTTTTGCAAGTGCAAAGATGACCAAGAAATGGATGGGGGTGAGGAAGGGTCAGAGAACGGGAAGTAAAAAGTATCAAGATGTCTTATGTACATGTAACAACTTCCCACAATGAATATAATCATTATGCATTGCAAACAGCAAGTGATAAAGACAAAAAAAGTTTAAAAAGTATCCTAATATGAATGGGATCTTGTTCCACATGAAAAATATTTGTTTGAGTTCCTTGACAATACAGATGATACCCTTTTACTCATCCTGCATTTTTTATCATGACCAGTATATCTCAGGGTACATAGTAGGCACTCAAAACATTGTACGCCTTGTTGATTAATTTCAGGTGGGAGAACTATCAAGCATAAGCTGCTGAAGATGAACTCTTTTTTCTAAGACAGCCCAATAATCAACTGGTATCAAAGAAATTACTTATAAATCCTAACAAATAATATTAGATATAAAAGTAAATTTGATCAAGCATTATTTTTTGAGCATATTTATACTTGCTAAAGAATAATTTAGGGACCTAGAAAAAATAAATTATGGAATCAAGTCCTTAGGGAGGGTCGTCAACTTATCACATTAATTTTTCCATCAGCTTCTGCTCTGGGTTATGTGGGATATGTTGGGCAACCTGCAAAGACTGCTGCATGCTTTGTCCTTTCTAGATTTCTTCTTTTCTGAGGTGGGTATTGTATTCTTTCTAGAATATGAAGAAATTTGAATTTTGAGGTGATTTCTGGAGGTAGGAGATTTTCCAGTCTGGCCTTAGATGAAGAGCATGGTGGTTCTTCTCCACCATCATTACTAATTTCTATAGCTTCTGGGCACCCCAAAACCTAGATGGAAACTGCTTCATCCTGGAGTATTCTCATTCTGTCTGGGAAATTAGGTGCTTCCTATATTCTTCTGAAATGGCTGTTGGCTCTCAGGGTACCCTGCACTGAACTCTCACATCCTGCCTGGAAGATATGCTTCTATTCAGGGTTGGTGTCCAGCGAGCTGCGCTAGTTAGCCATGTGGCTCTTCCATGCTGCAGCTGACCTGAAGTGTAATACAGGAGCATAGTCACGTTGTTTAGAATGTTCTCTATTTGCTCTTCATTTCATTTCAAAATTTACTCAAATCAATTAGCCTTTTTCTCTTTTGTCTGCATTATTCCATGTTGAACTGATTTGAGATACACAATTCCCTTAGGTAAGCCTGTCTTTAATTGCAACATTCCTTACAGTTGATAATAGAAAACAAAATTAGAATTTTTCTCAGGGTTCTATTTCAACATTAGTAACTCCTAAAATTTTTGGAGTTTTGATAGTCTGAGTTTGCAGCACCTATGCTCCCTTTAATGTCCCTTAGGAGATGAAAACTTTGGTAGACAACGTTAATGACAGCAGAAGCAACAAAAGGTAAAAGGAATACTGCACATGTCTGTAGACCTAGGGTCTTAAATGAGTCTTTGGGACCTGGGCAATCACTTGCCTCATTTTGGGTCTCAGTTTCATTTGGACATGAAGGGCTGGACACAATGAGTATTTCTAAGCATGGCTGTATCTCAGAATGATTAGGCAGAGGTGGCACTAAATACTAAAAACTACTGATTCTAGATCTTTCCTCTAGATGTACTGAACAGAACATATCATCAAGGGTATCTATCTATTTTTAAAAAGTATAACCAGTAGTTCTTATACACAAACAAAGTTAAGAGGAAATCAGGGTTTCTCAATTTTGTTGTGTATAAAATCACCTGGGGATGTTGTGAAAATGTTTGCCTTTTCTGATTAGCTGAGTTAGAGCCCGAGATTCTCGAGATTCTGCTTTTCTAACAAGTTCCATGATGAAGCTTATGCTGAACTTAGAGTAACAAAGAGTCAGAATCAGTGGTTCTCAACTGGCAGAAAATCTCCTCTGAGATAGGCACACCTGAAATAAGGCGGACCATCATAATGCAAATAATGCAATAATGCAATAATACAAAGGTTGAGAAAATCTGTACTAGTTAATTTTAAGAACTCTTCAAAGTTTTACATTGCCTTATAACTATGGAAGATAATTATCATAAAGTCATATATTTTGATCAACTGTCACTACGTTACAATTTTCTTCCTTGGCTAAAGCCTCTTGATAAAACAGGAACTTTTCTAACAAGCCTTCCAAAAGTTTATTCACTTTTATTCCTATGAAAATAACAAATGAACACTAAGAATAGAAATATTGAGGGTCAGAACCTGAAGGGGTTTCAGTAATCTAGTCAAATCAACCTTCCATCCACAGATGGAGCTATCAAGGCCCACGGAGAGGAAGTAGTCAGCTCAGAACTGTGTTTTTTAGGAAATTCTCTACATGTTTGAAGTTGTTAGTATAAGTAATTGTTGATAAAATGTCAGTAGTGCTACCTGCTTCTAATTGTAACACACTCTGCAAATAAAATAGATAAGGACATTCGTTTTCACCTCATTTGGAGATTACTGCACTGCCATTCCATTTCTATTCACATATTAAGAGTTATTTTCTAAAAAGGAAAACTTATTTCATTCACTGAGTACTCACTGAATATACTAAATTCACTTTGACTTATAGTAATAAGAACACATAGTGAGGATTTACAATGTTCTAGAAATTGTTATAAGTGCTTTACGTGATCTAAGTAATCCTCCCACCTCTATTTCATGAACAAGGAAACTGAGTAACACAGCTATCCAGTCACCTGTCCCAGGTCATGCAACTAATAAGTGGTGGAATCAGGACTTAAGCCCAGCAGATGTATTTTAGGATCAGGCTATTAACCATAGAATGAACTGTGTCTCAGAGGTTGCTTGCATTTACACTAGTAGCTAAGAGCTCCTTAAGGGAAGTAAGAATGATGCCATTTGTCATTATATGTCCAGATAAGAACTGGCACATAGCTGGAACTTGTTATTTGTATGACACAAAGGTGAATTAACGAATACTAAGATTTGGTGTTCATGGCAAAGAAAACCACAGGAAAGTAAAGTGGTTTTCTGCCTGCTTTCCTTTCTGTGGGCATTAGAAACAGTTTACACAGCCCTGACTGCCTACTCTGCAGTGTAAAAAAATAGAATTTTGAAAAAAAAATTTATATTAAAGGTACATTTTAGATGTACATAGTGATAACATTCACCATAGGGGATTTGTACCTGTACATGACATATCTTGCTGCTTCTTTTTCCCCCATTCCCCTCCTCTCCCTTAACCCTCTTCTTCCTCCTTATTTACAAAGGCTTTGTTTCCATTTTTTCCTTCCCTTCGTTATTTCTCTTGTCCCTCTGTTCCTTTCCCTTTCTCCCTCATCCTCCCTTGTTCCCTGTCCCTTTTGAACGCTTTCTGCCTTTTCCCAACATAATACATTTTAGTCTTTATTTAAACTTTCAGTTTCTCACACCAGAGAACAATGTGGTATTTAAACATGTGTGTCCAATTTATTTCACTTAAGAGTATGGTCTCAAGATGCATCCATTTACCTAGAAATATCTCAAGCTTATCGTTCTTTATGACAGAGTAGTACTCCATTGTATAAAAAACAAAGCAAAACACATTTTCTTCATCCATTCCTCAGCTGATGGGCATGTGGGCTGTTTCCAAGATTTAACTATTACAAATTGTGCTGCTATAAACATGGGTGTGCATATATCGCTGCGGTATGATCCTTTTAATTCTTTTGGGAAGATACCAAGAAGTAGAATAGCTGGGTCAAATGGAATCTCTGGTCCTAGTTCCCTGAGGAATCTCCACACTGATTTCCATAGCGGTTGCACCAGTCTACATTCCTACCAACAGTGGAGAAGGGTTCCTTTTTCTCCACAGCCCCTCCAGCATTTGTTATTGGCTGATTTGTTGGTAATAGCCATTCTTTGTGGAGTGAGGTGGAATCTCAGGGTTGTTTTAATTTGCATCTCTCCAATGACCAGTGATGTTGAACATTTTTTCATATGTCTATCTGCTGTTTCTACTTCTTCACCTGAGAAATATCTATTCATTTCAGATGCCCACTTTTGGATTGGGTCTTTAAATTTGGGGGATCTGATTTTTTGGAGTTCTTTATATATTTGAAATATTAGTTCTTTGTCAGAGGAATAGCTGGCAAAAGTTTTTTCCCACTCTGCAGGTTGTCTCTTCGCTCTGTTGGTAGTTTCTTTTGCTGTGCAAAAGATTTTTAATAAGATGAGATCCCAGTTGTTGATTCTTTGTGATATTTCCTGGGCAACTGGGGTTTTGTTCATAAAGTCTTGGCCTACATCTATATTTTAAAGAGTTCTACCTATTCTATCTTCCAGCAGATTTAGTGTTTCTGTTTTAATATTTAGATCTTTGATCCACTTTGATTTTAGCTTAGTGCATGGTGAAAGATATGGGTCTAGTTTTAATCTTTGACATGTGGAGAGCCAGTTTTTCCAACATCGAAAACTACAGTACTTTGAAAAAGGACATTGAAGAAGATATCAGAAAATGGAAAGATATCCCTTGTTCCTGGGTAGGAAGAACCAATATAGTGAAAATAGCCATACTCCCAAAACTGTTATACAGATTTAATGCGATCCCACTTAAAATACCAATAGCATGACTTACAAAATTAGAGAAAACAATCCTAAAATTCATTTGGAACCAAAAGAAACCTAGAATAGCAAAAGCAATTCTGGGCAACAAAAGCAAAGCAAGGGACATCACCTAAACTATACTACAAAGCTACTATAATAAAAACATCATGGTACTGGCACAAAAGGAGACCCCAGGACCAATGGAACAGATCAGAAGATCCAGAAACATGTCCAAACACTCTCAGTCACCTTATCTTTGACAAAGGGGCCAAACAACCTCACTGGTAGAAAGATAGCCTCTTTAATAAAAATAGAACTTTTTTGAGGCTAATATTTATGTTGGAAATGTATGATAAGGATAGCCAGATCTTAGAGATGCTGTTTATCTGGCCCATGAAGAGCATCAGCAGGAGAGAGTGTGCCAAAGCAGACCTCTGCATGTAGAGGCCTGCTGCCCTCGCTTCCTGTTGCCTTTGATTTTATATCTGAGCTGGCAGCTGCCAAACTTGAGTGGATGAACCTATGAACATGCAGGTGGAGATCCCCTTCTTTAGGAAGTGGCTGTGAGAAGAGGTAAATAAGGACTCAGCTTGGATGTTTCTCTCTCTTTTTATGTAGACAGATTGGTCTTACGGAGTGAGTATAGGTTTTGAAATCTAACAAATCTGGAGTCTCATGCTGATTCTGCTATGGATCACTTGACTTGCCTTTCGTAAGATTCATTTTCTTCATATGACATGGAATTTGGGGAGCAACATCCTATAACATGGAAGACTTCCACAAATGTTAGTTCTGTCTGCTCCAGCAGATCCAGGTCTTGGCTTTGCCCTAAGTCTTGTGGAAAGTGTATGACTTCTCAGATGGTAGGCCATTTTGAGTATGTCATCCCATAACATGTATTACCCTTTATTCCCTTTCTCCTTCCATCACAGCAACAGAATTGCCCTGAGAGGAACTTTCTATGGACATGCTGGTATGCTATACAAGGGGCTCTGATGTCTTGCAGGGACCACATAACAGGGCACCTGGTAAATGGTTTAAGGAACAAAGGGGAAGTCCCCAGGTACGGAACTCTGCAATCCAGAGGCCAATTCTATCCAAGTATTTGAGTCATTTTGAGTAGGTATTATTTCTGAGGACAGAAAAAGTGCTGCCAAGAGGTAACTGTAGTGGATTATGAATATAACAAAGCC